>CM021101.1:627376936-627548629 GCA_007115665.2 Sequoiadendron giganteum | reverse complement strand
CCCTCTTCCCCTCTCTCTCCCCCCCTCTCTCTCTCTCTCTCCTTCCCCTCCTCCCCTCTCTCTTCCCCCTCCTAATTCTCTCTCCCCTCCTTCCCCACTCCCTTCTACCTCAAAATTCTCTCTTTCTCTCCCCTTCTCCCCTTCCCCTCACCCTTCCCCCCCTCTCCTTCCCCTCTCTCTCTCTCTCCTTCCTCCTCTCCCTTCCCTCTGAATTCTCTCTCCTCTTCCCCTCCTCCTTCTACTTCCCTGTTTTCTCTCTCTCTCCTCCCTCCTTCCCCTTTCTCTCTCTCTCCTCCCTCTTAGGTCTCCCTCTCCTCCTCTCTCCCTCTCTCCCTCTCTCTCCCTCTCTCCTCCTCTCCCTCTTAGGTCTTTCCCTCTCTCTCTCCTTCTTCCCTCTTTCCTCTCCCCTCTAATTCCCTCTCTCTCCTTTCCTTTGCATCTCTTATATTTCTCTCTCTCTCTCTCTCTCTCTCTCTCTCTCTCTCTCTCTCTCTCTCTCTCTCTCTCTCTCTCTCTCTCTCTCCCCCTCTCCCTTCCCCCTCCTAATTCTCTCCCCCCCTCTATCTCTCTCTCCCTTTCCCTCTCTCTCTCTATCTCTTGTCCACCCTACACCTCCTAATTACTCTTGGGTCTATGTGTGCCTCAAATCAGATATCTGATTTGTGGCACCAAAATTTTACTACCACAATACAATTTTAAATATTTTCAAATATTGCCCAACCCCAAACTGGATATCCGATTTGTAAAAATTAGGCTTGGGCATTGCTATGGAGCAATGTACTGACACCCAACCCAAAAGAAAGTCAACTAGGGATTTCCACGTTTTTTGGCGAGTGAAAAACACTACTTTTTCCAATTGCCACTTTTTGGCCCATCATGATCTTGCACATGCCCATTCCAAAGTCTTATTTTTTCTTGGTCTCATTGAAGAAACTATATGGATGACTCAATGAATTTGTAGCTTCTTACCCAAAATATTTTATCATTGAGGGAAAATTTAATCATATACAGGGGAGACTTTTCCATGTTGCAATAAGAACTTTTTAACTTTTGGAAATCTTATGATCAATTACATATTGGTGCCATCTAGATCCATATGCATTAAAAGATCTATAGCTATTACTATTAAAAGGAGATTCTTACCTCTGAGTAAAGTTAGTTTGCAGAGTATTCATGAGGAATATACATGTATTAACATTTTGAGAGATAACAGTTATATTTTTAATGTCAATGGTAAGTCATCATATGCACAGTATAGTAGAGATATATGACAGTCAGGCAAAGCTGGTAGATATTGTGTGAATAGGTTAAGAGACTTGTGTTTAGGACTAGAGGCAACATTAATGCTTGACAATGACAAAGACATGGCAAATTAGTATTGAGTACATGATAAAGATAATGATCATGAGCATCACTAGGCCAATCGTGTAGGATGGGATTGGAGGGTTCTTTGATCGGCCAAGTGAAAAGAGTATTTTAATATGAAGGTGGACAGAGCTATGCACCATGGAAAGAGGATAAAGGTTCTATGAAATATGGCAGAATATTCATACTTACCAAGTAATAATGCTTGAAGAATGATCACACTCATTAATGGTAGGTGATGTTCCCTGTGAAAGCACAACCTAAAGGGATATTGTCTTGAGGGTCCATATTCAGTAATGAATGAGCTTAGTAGGTCCATTATAATGGTTTTTTCTATGGGTGTCATGTGATAACCTTTCAATAGGAAGACAATCATAGTTTCCAAAGGCAATGCAACACATGAAATGGATTATATATGAAGAGTTCCAAAGCATGAAATGGAAATAGGTATTGTGTGTAGTTTCATGTTGCTAACGACATTTTCAACATCAAGTGTTAGTTCTTGGTATTTTGTTTCTCCTATAGAATGATTTATGAGGCTACAAGTGCAATAAGAGGCTCCAATAAATCTATTGCAATAGAAAGTTAGAGCAAGGGATGGCTACAAAAAAAGAAACCCTTGACAAAAGGAAATTTGATAAAGCCTTGCAAGAATGGAAAATGGTAAAACATCACTATGATAGTCAACCCCGAAGGAGTGAATATGGGCATAATGATAAGGTGCCATGGAAAGTGTGATCCTAATAAAATGTTGCTTCCTAAATGTGAGATGTTAGATAAAACTAATAGTGCAATAAAGAGAAACAACAAGATAATAGGGCACCTTAATGATTAGCCTAAGAAAATGAACAATATGAAAGCAAGATAAACAAATAAATTGCTGTTATACCTTCATGTTGTTGCTTCCTTGGTTGGCCCTTGATGTTGAAGTCTTGTGTGCTCCTTGGATGGCAATGAAAATGAAGTGGATGCAATATGGATGCTAAAATGGATGAGAGATTGAATGGAAATTTTGCAAGAGTTTATTTGCAAAAGACTTGATTCCCCCAAAATGAAGGAATTGAAGGGGTATTTATAGGCTAAGTGGAATTCTCTAGAGAATTCAACGGTTGGGATTGATCCAACAAAGATCAAGATGAAGGGCTATGGTGAGTTGAGGACTCACAAGCCCTCACATCTTGACATGTGGAGGGTGAGATGTCCTAGGGTGGAGTGATGTGGAGATGAGGTGGATCTTGGGGGATGAGAAGATTCCTTGGAGGAATAAAAGTGAATTAAAAATTCACAATGATTAAAAGAATCTAGTGGATAAGAGAGTGTCTCCAAAAAGCTGGAGATTTGTCACATGTGGGTGATGTGACAAGTCCAAGGTTCTAGAAGCCCTTGGCACATGTGAAGTGACAAGTCAAGGCTTCTAGAATCTTGCATGGGGGATGGGGAAGACCTTGGAAAGATAAAAGTGAATTAAAAATTCACATGGGGAAGAGGGGAACCTTGGTTGAATAAATGTGAATTAAAAATTCACATGGGGAAGGGAGTCCATACCAAAAATGGTAAGTGGGAAGGTTGACCAGAAAAGGTAAGCCAAATGTGGCTAATGATTCTGATTAAGGTTGTGCAAACACATGATTAAGGTAATTAATGAGAGATTAGAGGCAAGTGGGAGATTATGGAGGATGTGACACTTAATCTTGATTAAGTGGTGCACATCCTAATCACAAATTAATTAATTTAATCCGGATTAGGAGAGGGTTATGGAGAATGTGATAAGGAGAGAGAAAAAGAAAGAATTAAAAATTGATTTTAATTCAAATAGGTTAAAAGACTAAATTAAATAATTTGTCATATTTATTTAATTTAGAGAAGAACAGGGTGTAAGGTAAAGTATTTAATTTATTTAATTAGATACTTTAGGAACCTTAGGTAGAAAATGAAATAATGATTAAATAAGTTATTTAATCACCGTTAATGGAATAGATGAATATAATAGACGATTTTGATCATATGGAAGTGATCAAATTTGGATGTCTACAGAAAGTATTGAAAAGAACACATAGAAACGTAGGTGTTATTTTATTCTTGCTTATTGAATTCAAAGAAAGTTTTTCTCAGCAAGAAGAATAAAAGAAAAGAATGAATGTAAGCATATTTTACCATTTTCTGTACAATATAATAAAAAAAAAAACTTAGAAGTAGATGGAGGCTGCGATGAATCATTTAGAAGCCATGAATGAAGATTTCATTCTTCAAACACTAGCATAGTAAAAACTATGAAGTTTTAAACAGAGCTTCATCATTTCTCACTAATAGAGGATGTTGAAAAATATAGAGAGCATATTCTTACCGGTATTCAAGTGAATGAAGCTCTTAGACATAGTTCCAGAGGTCCCTTGAAACACTCGACTCCAATTCCCAACCATGTCGATGTTGCAAGTTTTTTGGAGTGTGAAGTAAAGAGTGGAAATGAAATGATGATGCTTGACTGTGGAGTTTTGGTTATTAGCGTTTCTTATGCCCTAAGTATGCTGATAACTTAAAGGAATTTTAGCTTTTCTTTTAAACTTTGAAATTAAAATTAATAATTTCACAACGAACTCATATGTAAGCGCCTAGGAGAGTCCCCTAAATAACTCTTGAATTTTTCTTAGACTGAGTCAACCTTCTTTTTTTCTCCACCAAATGTATAATGTAAAGCATAGTTGAAATGGTATTTTATAAACCATTTTTATTAATGTTGTTTATTGTGCAAATGGAGATAAGAAATTGTTTTCAAGATATAGTGAAAGAGGGGATAGTTGGATTTGATTCTTTTTGCAAGCATATAGGGGAGTTGAGAGAAGTTGGAAAACATGTGCCAAAGATATAGGAGTGATTTTAGTTGCTTTGTTGAGGATTTGAGAGATTTTGGAGGAGTTGTTGCATGATTTATGATAGATTTGGTCAAAATTGACCTTTTCAAACATATTGGAGCTCTTTTAGGGAGGTTTTAGTTGCTTAAAAATAGGATTTTTGAAGGCATATGAGTTGATGGAGTTTCTAGTTCCTATTTTGATGGAATTGTTTGAGTGAGCATATATTGACTTCACTTTTCATTTGTGAGTTAGTTCTTACTTGCTTCTTTTATGTTTTGTTGACTTTTGGAGTCCTTGAAGGAAAAGACAATTTTTAAACTCTTTTGGGCATGTTTGATAGTAGATACCTTGATGATTAATGGAGATAAGCAATATTTTTTCCTTCTCATTCTCTATTTCATTGTGTGCATGTTAGTTGATTGATATAGCTACTTGTGAAGTTATTTTGTTTCCTTGTAGTTTTTGTCTCAATGAAAGTACCTTTTTATAAAAAAATATGTATGTTGCAAGTCATAGGATGTGTTAAATGCAAGTTTTCTAGCTGTGAGAGATATATTTCCTTCTACGGTGAAGTGTTTAGACCTTCCTATGAAACACAAATGCAGGAAACATATAATTTGGGGTTGTGTAAGCCAAATTTTTCCATTGATTAAACTATGTATGCAAAGTTGTTTGTGGGTCTAATGAATATTTAGGTGCATCACCATTGGGTTTAGTTTTCATTTTCATGTTATCATTTTCCCCTTTTCCTCTGAAAGCTTTGATTTTAGGTGACACCATAGGAAGCCGTCCTTCTTTGAAGGTTTGATCTTATATAAGGAACCCACACCTTGGGATCATTCCAATGTTTCTCTATAGTGATAAGTCTTGCAACTTAGCTTACTGAATCTCGCAACTTATTTAGGGTGCAACTCTAGTAGATAATAGTTTTGGCACACCTGGTGGGACTATTTGAACTATTTTATTTGAAAATTTTCCCTCACAACGTTGTTGTTTGATGTGTACAACAATTTTTTTTTCCTTTGGAGGCAAGTTCTTTACACATCTGGCAACTCTGAGTGCAAATTTTCTAGTTTCAACAGCTCAAGTGTTGATATGTTTTAGGTTTTTAAAAGAAATCTGATTTGAATGAAAAGAAATGTCAGTTTACCATGGACAACATGAGTATTCACCGCCATATCATGAAATTTTTGTCCTGTTGTCTTATTGTCGGTCATATCAAACTCATGATACAGTTGGTTTTATTCTTAATCCCATTAGATCACAAAGAAGTCACTCATTCCAATATTCTTGCCATCCACCTACCCCTTCTTAGTTTGCACATCAACCTGTATATGACCAACAACAATCTTACTAAAATTATCATAATTTCAACCAATATGATTATTCACATTCCCAACCTAAGATGGTTGACAACATGAGTATCAAAGATATAGTTTCCGATTTTCAAAGACAAATGTTAGAGATTGAAAGATGGTAGGAAGTTGACATGCATGAGGAGCAGTTGGACTACCAAGCATACATTCATGAGAAGGATATGAAGGTTCAAACAAAACAACATGAAGAACACCTTGCAAGAGAGATTGCTGCAAGGGAAGAATGGATGAAGATAATTCTTGCGTAGGTTCAAAAGTTGGAGAAACAATAACAACTCATTACCTTTGCAAATCTATTTTATGAAGAGAAAGTTAAGCATGTTAAGGAGAAGAGGATGGAGTGGAAAAGGAGACAACATGAGGAATGTCTTGCAAAGAAGATAGCTATAGAGGAGGAGAAAGTGAGGATTTCGCTTGCTCAAACTGAGAGGTTAGAAGCTCAAGCAACTTTTTCCATTCCTAGTTTCAAACAAGTTCATATCTTGATGGATCTGCCTGTAAAGGAAAGTTCTGAATGTTAGATTTGGGATCTTTTTTGATGGAAATTAGAAAATGAAACACATAAGAGAATGAACACAACAAGATATCCTGGGAAAACCCTCCTACTCGAGGGAGAAAAACCCAACAAATATATCTCTTATATATTGAAGGAATAAGAGAAAATTTTTGCTTACAACTCAAGCCCAACACAATACCAAATTTGATACAACGAATACTAGCACCTCTCCTAGATACAAAGATACAAATGAATATGTTTCTCCTTGAAATTGGTCTGTTGCTACAAAATGATGATATGATGCTTCAAGATGATGATCTGCTGCTCAAGTATGAACTTCTTCTAGGAATGTGAATTATGATGAGAGAACTTGATGATCAAATGAATGATCATCACCTTGTATTTATACAAAACTAGGTGACTCTTCATTTGGGTTGGCCTCTTTTAAGAAACAAGGTGACTCTTCATAAAATTATTATATATAGCAAATCTGACTTGCCTTGGTATTATTTATCCATCATTTTTAAATTTGAGAGAAAGATATCTCCCACTGCTATAACATCAACACTCCCTCTTAGCTAGGGAGGTATCTTTCCAGATATCCACGTCATGGAGTCTCTCAACATGACACCCACAATGGCTACAACCATTTGTGGAAAACTCAAAGGTTCATCACGAAGTTTCTCAACCTGATTTTATCATGGAGTCTCTCAACATGACGTCCACCATGGCTACTCCCATGTGTGGAAAGAAACACAAGTACAAGGGTTCATCACAGAGTCTCTCAACGTGATGTCATCATGTAGTCTCTCAACATGACATCTCATCTTAGTAACATATATGAACAAGGGCTGGCACCTCATATTTCTTCATCTCAGTGAAATATACACTACAAGGGATTTCACCTCATATTTCTCCATCTCAAAGAAATATACGCTACAAGGGCTTTGAACTCATATTTCTCCATCTTAGAGAAATATACACTACAAGGGCTTTCACCTCATATTTTTCTATCTCAAAGAAATATACACTACAAGGGCTTTCACCTCATATTTCTCCATCTCAGAGAAATATACACTACAAGGGCTTTCACCTCACATTTCAACATCTTAGAGAAATATACACTACAAGGGCTTTCACCTCATATTTCTCCATCTCAGAGAAATATACACTACAAGGACTTTCACCTCATATTTTTCTGTCTCAGAGAAATATACATTACAAAAAATCTTCATGATGATGTGACTCCCTCTAGAGCTCCAAGTACTTGCATCAACCTCCTAACCACCTTGTCTAATATTGTCTACAATGCTTTCCTTAGAGGAGCAATTTTGAATTCACACTTTTGACACTATTGACTTGCTCGAGCCCAAGACTGTCTTCCTCGATCTCATCCTAGATCACCCTATTCTAAATAGGTTTGCAGAGCTACCAATGTCAAATCCAGATTAACTGTCTTGTGCAATTATGTTCTCAGCTGTTGAAGAGGTCTTCCAAGGATTTTGTACTTGGCCTCTGCAACACTACAACCTTCACTTCTTTTTAGTGAGTCACATAAGTCGCTCTTGATCCGTGCCTAAGAGATTTCAAAGAATTCCTTTGGAAGTGAACTCCACTCCATTGACCTATCTCAGAACCTTAATCCTTTTCCTGGATAAGCTCTCAACTCATGCGTTGAATTCTCTGAATTTGATTCCCTCTGAATGTCATTTCTTTGTCTTCGAAGAAATTAATCAACTTTAGAATAAGAAACCTTCTGAATCAACTTTAGAGCTAGGCTCCTTTTGAGATGTCCCTATGTCAATTTTCACAGTAGAGACATGTTGTGTAGACCTTAATTTGCAATCTCAAGAAAATTGACCATACTTGTCACACCTAAAACATTGAATGTGAGAGAGATCCTTCTTCTTCTTTGGTTCTGGGGAAAAATCTGATTCTCTGTCTCTATTCCCCTTTCTTCATTTGCCTCTTTCTCTACAAGTATGTGTAGTAAGAACTTGATTTTCTACATTATGATAGTTTCATCCAATTCCCCTTGCTGCCAACTTGGACTCTTCTTAAATACAATCATCTCGAAGATGATCAAACTTGGGCAACTTGGATCTCCCACTGATGCTCTGAATAAAGGGTTCCTAAGACTAAGGAAGACCATTTAGTGCCAACATAACAAGATCTATGTTTGCAATTATATCCCCAATAGCACTCAACTGAACTCTCAAATCAATAATATTCATAAAGAATGAGATGGCTGAATCATCTTTAGCCATTTTTAATGGTGAAGTTGTCTCAAAGCAAGGGATCTACTAGTGTTGTTGATCTCATACAATCCTTTTGGAGTATCAAACATTTCTTTAGATGTATTCAACTTGGAGATGATTGGTACTAGGTGATTCATCATAGAGTCTATCATGATCTTTCTAGCCTTCGTGCCATTTTTGTTCCATTGGATTTTCTCAGTATCATTGGAAGGCTCGGGCATATCACTTTCCATGAAACAAGAAGATCATTCTCCTCTAATACAATGAGTACCTTGGGTTTCTAAGAGTTGAAGTTTGAAGCTCCATCAAGCCTATCTTCTACCTTAACACTGCTCACCATCTTCTTTTTTCGCACAAATTCACCTTCAAAGATCTTCCCTTAGGTTAGAAATAATTTAAACCTTAGATCTGTGATACTTCAAGATCTGCCCTAGATGAAAACTTGACTTGACTGCTTAAAAAAATTTGATCAGATCTTTTCCTAGACCCGCTCTGATACCATGTTAGATTTAGGATCAGAAATGAAAGCAATCAGAAAATGTAACACATAAGACAATGAACACAACAAGATACCCTGGGAAAACCCCCCTACTCGATGGAGAAAAACCCAACAAATATATCTCTTATATATTGAAGGAATAAGAGCAGAAACTTTCTTACAACTCAGGCCCAACACAATGCCAAATTTGATACAATGAATAATAGCTCCTCTCCTAGATGCAAAGATACAAATGAATATGTTTCTCCTTGAAATCGGCCAGTTGCTACAAAATGATGATCTGTTGCTTCAAGATGATGATCTTTTGCTCAAGTATGAACTTCTTCTAGGAATGTGAATTATGATGAATGAACTTGATGATCAAATGAATGATCATCACCTTGTATTTATACAAAACTAGGTGACTCTTCATTTGGGTTGGCCTCTTTTAAGAAACAAGGTGACTCTTCATAAAATTATTATATATAGCAAGTTCAACTTGCCTTGGTATTATTTATCCATCATTTTTAAATTTGAGAGAAAGATATCTCCCACTACTATAACATCAACAATAAATACAAAATTCCAATTTTCAAGCCTACTAAACTTTTTCATGTTCTAAATGAGTATCCAAGAATTGAAATTCCAAGTTTCAGAAGTTTTTATCCTAAGGAAGAGATAGCATGTATGTCCAATGAATCTATTGTTCCTCATGAAAAATCTTTAGTGAAATCTCTAGATGAAGAACAAAAGGCCTCTGTTTAGGATGCACTTGTATATGAGGTCAAACTTGAGAAACTAGACCTTCAAATTGAAAAGAAAGAATCAATAAATGATGTTGAGGAGCCTAGTCATTTAAGACAAAAAAATTTGGAACCTAAGAAAAATGAGGATCCCCAAATCATTTCTTATACAGCTGATGAGTTTTCATGTACAAAGGTGGATAGTCAGGAAGATCAGTTTCTGATCACAAAAATTGTAAGTGTAGAACAACATATAGATGCAAAAGAAAAAGATCTTGTCTTCCCTCAAGAGTGTTGTCCTAAGAAAAATAATAATCCTCTTATCATTAAAATTATTGAGAAAAATGATGAGGTTTTCTTTTGGGATGACTTGGAGGTTTTCGTTTCAAGCTTGGATAATAAACAGTCTTCTAGTGAATAGTATCAAGTAAATATCTATATGTCAAGTGAAAAAGAGTTTGAATCTCAAACCCTTATTGATTTACTCGATGAGCTTCTTGGTTTTATTGATGAGGTTGAAGAAACCATGATCTTGCTAACACCATTCTCAAGTTTTAGATAGCGAGATGATGAAATTCACCATGACAGGGTGCCGGTCCATCAAGAAGCCAATGTAGATAACCTGGTCTTGAGAGGTGAAAAGGTTGGCATACATGAGAAAATCCATCAAGATGAGTATGATCAACAAGGGTATGTTTTGAAAGGTATGAGTACTCCTTTAAATATTTAGGGAGCTAATCTTGAACTTGAAGAGGACATGTTCTCAAGTATAATAGAGGATTTTTGTTTAGAACTTGATGATAGGCTACTAATTTTTAAATCTGAAAGGTCTGAACAACATAATCAAATGGAAAGAGAAATCATAGTTTCATTTGTTCATCACATGAGGTAGCTCATTCCAATCATCATGAGGTTGTTGTTATAGAAGAAACTGATCAAAGTGAACCTAGCAAGATTGGCTTGAAGGTTGTTCTTTCATGAGGATTCCCTATCAAGAATTTAGCCATAATGGAGGCCAACAAAGAAATTTTGGTCATGCTTGCACTTAGGCATGAAGTTACACTTGAGGATGAAGTTGAAGATGAACTTGTAGCTAAGAAAGAGCAACTTCAACTCTTTCATTCAATTTTGAAATACAATACATATGATCAATTTGAGGAGGTGAGTTAATTTGTTTATATCTTTCAAGAAGTGGTGTGTTATCTTTTTTCACAACTATATGTGCTCCATCTGTTCTTACTTGCTCATGAATATGTTAAGCACTATAAATTGAAAAGGAGGGGAAACTATTTTAATCAGCCTATCAATGGTTTTGTTTGAGTATGTACCATGGTTGGGTAGGCTAGAATAGGTTTAGGTGCAAGTTTTAAATTCCCCTAAGTGTTGTGCAACACCTGGCTTAGTAGTTTTCTTTCTGAAGTTTTTGTTTTCACTAAGTTTCCAAGGTATCATGTTCTAATCTAGTGAGTTACAGAAGGTGTCCTAAGTTATTGTTGGTGAGTTATAGAAGGTGTGCTAAGTTATTGTTGGTGAGTTACAACATTGGAGAAAATTGCTTTCAGATCTGTTTTGAGCTATCTAAGTGACCCTGTGCCCAATGGATACGCCTAGGCAACTGGTCTAATGTTTAGCAGGCAAAATTTTAGTAGATGTCACCAAAATGTTACCTAATTTTTCTTCCAACTCAATCAAGTAGATCTAAGATAGAATTTGCAAAGTAAAAAAATAAAAGGTACACATTTCTGCTAAAAGTTACATTCATATGCACAAAAGATTATCAAATTGATTGTAAATGTACACAAGAAAAAGAGAAAAAGGTGTTTGCATAAAACTATATTTTATTGATAATTTAAATTGTATAATATCTGACACAATTCATGGGATTAAATCCAATGAAATATAAAAAGTAGACTATACATTTGATGAAAAGACGATCATATAAAAGGAAAAGGCATCCATCATTGCCTGGGTGGTGACAATGGACGTTGGTCTGCTGTATCTTCAGACAACTCCCGAATCCTCCAAAAGGTTGCTCCATTGCTCTTGAATGCTTGCAAGAGTTGAGAGAAGTTAGTGTTAGGGCTCTGGATGTTTTTTCTCATCATAAACTATTCAATTTCAACAAAAATATAATGTACTATCACAATGCATTGAAGTGAGTTTTTGCAGTGTCATTGAGTTCAGACCAACAAAGCAAAAGATCATCATCCATATTCAACAACTTCTAAGTTCATTGTTTTATCTAACATTTTTGTTCATTATGTAGGAACAATTTGAATATCATTGCAAGATTTATTTTTCAAACATCACAACATGTGGAGTGAAATGTGCTCCCACAAGGCTTGAGCCCAACATGTTGCCCTCTGTTTTAAGAGGGATTAAGTGCAAAAGAATCACATTTCTCAACTAAAAGTAATTATCCCATCACCTATGATAGTGAGTTATCCTCACAATCATAGATGATAACAAAATTGATAAATTGGAGCATAATAAGGAAGAACAGGATAAAGGTTTGCAAACATGCACTATCTATTGCAATGAGATGCAATTGTAATCCCGATCTGTATTCCAAAGTCTTATTTGTTCTTGGTCTCATTGAAGAAACTACATGGATGACTCAATGAATTTGTAGCTTCTCACCCAAAATATTTTATCATTGAGGGAAACGTTAATCATCTACAGGGGAGATTTTTCCATTTTGCAATAAGAAATTTTTAGCTTTTGGAAATCTTATGATCAATTACATATTGCTGCCATCTAGATCCATATACAAAAAAAAATCTATAGCTCTTACTATTAAAAGGAGATTCTTACCTCCGAGTAAAGTCAATTTGTAGAGTATTCATGAGGAATATACATGTATTAACATTTTGACAGATAACAGTCAGATTTGTAATGTCAATGGTAAGTCATCATATGCATAGTATAGTAGAGATATATGACAGTCAGGAAAAGCTGGTAGATATTTTGTGAATAGGTTAAGAGACTTGTGTTTAGGACTAGAGACAACATTAATGCTTGATAGTGACAAAGACATGGCAAATTAGTATTGAGTACATGATAAAGATAATGATCATGAGCATCACTAGGCCAATTGTGTAGGATGGGACTGGAAGGTTCTTTGATCGGCCAAGTGAAAAGAGTATTTTAATATGAAGGTGGAAAAATATATGCACCATGTTAAGAGGATAAAGGTTCTATGAAAGATGGCAGAATATTCATACTTACCAAGTAATAATGCTTGAAGAATGATCACACTCATTAATGGTAGGTGACAATCCCTGTGAAAGAAAAACCTATAGGGATATTGTATTGAGGTGCCATATTCAGTGATGAATGAGCTTAGTAGGTCTATTATAATGACGTTGTCTATGGGTGTCATTTGATAACCTTTCAATAGGAAGACAATCATAGTTGCAAAAGTCAGTGCAATACATGAAATGGATTATATATGAAGAGTTCCAAAGCATGAAATGGAAACAGGTATTGTGTGTAGTTTCATGTTGTAGACAACATTTTCAACATCAAGTGTTAGTTATTTGTAATGCGTTTCTCCTTTAGAATGATTTATGAGGCTACGAGTGCAATAAGAGGCTCCAATACATCTATTGCAATAGCAATTGAGAGCTAGGGTTGGCTACAAAAAATGAAACCCTTAACATACAGATAGTTGATAAAGCCTTGAAAGAATGGAAAAAGGGAAAACATCACTTTGATAGTCAAACCCGAAGGAGTGAAGATGGGCATAATGATAAGGTGCGATGGAAAGTATTGAAAAAGAACACACATAAAGGTAGGTGGTTTTTTATTCTTGCTTATTGAATTCAAAGCAAGTTTTTCTCAGTAAGGAGAATAAAAGAAAAGAATGAATGTAAGCATATTTTACCATTTTCTATACAATATAATAAAAACAAAACACTTGCAAGTAGATGGAGGCCACGGTGAATCATTTAGAAGCCATGAATGAAGATTTCATTCTTCAAACTATAGTATAGTAAAAACTATGAAGTTTTCAACAGAGCTTCATCATTTCTCACTAACAGGGGAGGTTGACAAATAAAGAGAGAAAATTCTTACCAATATTCAAGCGAATGAAGCTCTTCGACACAGTTGCAGAGATCCCTTGAAACCCTCGACTCCAATTCCCAACCAACGGTGCTACAAGTTTTCTGGAGTGTGAAGTAAAGAGTGGAAACGAAATGACGGTGCTTGACTATGGAGTTATGGTTATTAGGGTTTTTTATGCCCTAAGTATGTCAATAACTTAAAGGCATTTTTTATTTTCTTTTGAACTTTTCAATAAAAATCAATACTTTCACAATGAACTCATATGGAAGCACCTAGGAGAGTCCCCTAAATAACTCTTGAATTTTTCTTAGACCGAGTCAACCTTTTTTTTTTTGCACCAAATGTATAATGTAAATCATAGTTGAAATGGTATTTTCTAAACCATTTTTATTAAAAAAATTTATTGTGCAATTCGAGATAAGCAATTTTTTTCAAGATATAGTCAAAGAGAGATAGTTGGATTTGATTCTTTTTGCAAGCATATAGGGGAGTTGAGAGAAGTTGGAAAACATGTGCCAAAGATATAGGAGTGCTTTTAGTTGCTTTGATGAGGATTTGAGAGATTTTGGAGGAGTTGTTGCATGCTTTATGATAGATTTGGTCAAAATTGACGTTTTCAAACATATTGTAGCTCTTTTAGGGAGGTTTCAGTTGCTTAAAAATAGGTTTTTTGGAGGCATATGAGCTGATGGAGTTTCTATTTCCTATTTTGATGGAATTGTTTGAGTGAGCATATATTGACTTCACTTTTCATTTTTGAGTTAGTTCTTACTTGCTTCTTTTCTAATTTTGTGACTTTTGGAGTCCTTGAAGGAAAAGACAGTTTTGTAACTCTTTTGGACATGTTTGACGGTGGATACCTTGATGATTAATGGAGTAAGCAGTATTTTTTCCTTCTCATTCTTTGTTTTATTGTGTGTATGTTAATTGATTGATATAGCTAAGAGTAGGTATATTAATATTGAACTTATTCTGTTTCCTTGTAGTTTTTGTCTCAATGAAAGTACCTTCTGTAGAAAATATGTATGTTGCAGGTCATAGGATGTGTTAAATACGAGTTTTCTAGCTGTGAGAGATATATTTCCTTCTAGAGGTGAAGTGTTCAGACCTTCCTATGAAACACTAATGCAAGAAACATATTATTTTGGGTTGTGTAAGCCAAACTTTTCCATTTATTAAATTGTGTATACAAGGTGTTTGCAGGTCTAATGAATATTTAGGTGCATCACCATTGGGTTTAGTTTTCATTTTCATGTTATCCTTTTCCCATTTTCCTTTGAAAGCTTTGATTTTAGGTGACACCATAGGAAGCCGAGCTTCTTCAGAGGTTTTATCTCATATAAGGAACCCACACCTTGGAATCATTCCAATGTTTCTCTAGAGTGCTAAGTCTTGTAGCTTAGCTTGCTAAATCCTACGGCTTAGTTAGGTTGCAACTCTAGTAGATAATAGTAACTTAAGTGTAGCAACAACCACCCTTTTTCAGTTTGATGAGTTTAATAAGCTACCAAAATAAAAGTGTTTTTCCTTTTCATGTTATATTTGATTTCCCTAGTTGACTAGGAAGAAATGTTCTTATACCATAATGACCTATATGGGGGGTTTGCAATGGAAGAACTATGTTTCCCCAAGAAGTTTTACATAAAATAATCATGCCTAAATACAAATAAAAGTAAATAAGAACACCAATAATCATAAAATAATTTCGACTCTTATCAAGACTAAGTGACCTTAATTTTCAAGATCTACATTAAATACTAATGGTTGACTCTTATATGTTTCATTCAAGTTCAATTTTAAATTCAAGTTCAATTTTAAATTCTCTTGGTTCATTGGTCAACAAACGTTGCCTAATTAAAAATTACTTGATACATTCGTATGATGACATGCAAGTGAATCCCAATTTAATTCATAATACTATCTTCTTATAACAATAATTTTATTTTTTAATTTTTTATACATATTAAATAGCTTAATTTAATAATGGTAAATAATCTTTCCATGATTATATTCTTATAACTTGAGAGTTGATAATTTAAACATGATTAGTGATTTTTTTATTTTTTTAATAAGTCTTTAAACAATGTGAGATTTAAAATTTTAGTCTTTTTCATATCTGCCTACTATTGAATTAAATGGGTTTTCTTATATATTCATCAATTTCAAAATAAAGTTTCTTAAAATACCCCCATTGAAAATATTCTATTTTTAATAATAAATAAGTAGTTATTATATCAATTTCAAATTAGAACGTTATTATTTAAATTGTTATGAAATGATTCATATATTTTATAAGTAAATTTTTTATAGTTCGTTAACTAAATTTTATATTAAATTTTCTCCTTGAATTTTTTAAATCTAAACACCAAATTCTCTATTGATGACTATTTGTAATTCATACATTTAATTATCTATCAACTATTTATAATTCATACAGTAATTATTATTTAACTATTTAATTCATATTTTAGAATTTCTTTATTTGTAAAAATTAGAAAAAACAATAATTTAACTATTAACTACTTCCACTTATAGACTAAATTTCTTTCTTTATATAGTTTCTTTTTCTGACAACAAGTTTAGTTTTCTAGTTAGTTGTTACGGGTTGAATTAGAACAATGGAGAACCATCTGCTGAAAACTAAGATAACTTCCATATGAACTCAAAGAATGTTCACATTGTTTGTGCAACCAACCAATTTATGTTAGTACATTAAAATATTGAATTGATGTTCATTATTATTTTTTAAATTGAATTGTCCAAATTATAGGGTGCATTTAATAGAATCATTTCCATAAGAAAAATCGAATGGAAAAGGAATGTTTGTTGTTTTTTTTTAATGCTAAATACAAGACCCAACTGTGAGAGAGGCAAGTGAATGACAAGAGGGGAAATGAAGCTTTGGTTGTTGCCCCTCCCATAAAAAGGTAGCAATCTTGACACCCAAAGAGGCTACCCATTTGCATTTTTCATTTTTTTAAAAAAAATTTCTTTTAACTATTTTTTTGTTTAAACTTTTAATTTCTTGACTTAAGTCTAATATTTAAAGATTCAATTTCTAGCCTGTAGTTTGATTTTGCAGGTTTACTAACTATTTATAATTCAATTTCAGGTTTGCGACAAGTTTGTATTTATATTATTTTGATTTCGTTTGGAAGATTCAGAGCATAAAAAAATATATTTAATACTACTTCATTGATTATCTATCACTTGTTTGCTCAAATGCCAATAGACCGGGTTTGGGACATTTCTTCCTTTTCCTAAATCTGAAATTGCTAATCAATTATTAAAATATTACAACATACAAAGTTCACAATGTGAAACCAACTTTCCAAGATCTAACTTTAATCTTTCTTATATAATCCTAATTTGCAATACTTCTTTTAACCCATAAAATATAAGAAATATAAGGCATGAGTGTTCTAAAACCTATTTCTTCTTTCTTAAACCTCTTCAAATAGGTTATAAAGAACATATATACAAATTGATTATAAAATAATTATATAGTTTTTACAATTTATTTCATGTACTTTCAATACAACATATTTCATTCTACAAATGATCTATTAATTATATAATATCCAAACACACACGTGCACACATATATCATTTCTCTTACAAATATATATTTGCAATGCAAACCCTTTTAAGAATATATACATGTTCATTGGAGTATAGTAATACATTTAAATTCACTACTTTTATGTGGATACTGATATTATCTTTTGAAAGAAATAATATAATATTTTAGGATAACTTATGAAATAATGGAGAAATGAATTTTGAAACTAAGTTTATTTCAATTTGCATAGTCTAATTTTAGGTTGTATCTCCTTAATTTTTTTTTCAAACTAAATTAAATAATATTTTTCTTCCATTATTCCTATATGATTTTGTATTCAAAGTTAAGTATTAATATCAACTTGATACTTGAACGTTGAAAATGAAAGACTTGTAACTTTTTTTTTTCATGTAAGAGACAAATGATGATTTAAAAATTAACCCAAAACCATAAGGTAATTTAAGTCTTTACCCAACCATTCATTCTATAATCACATACATGGAATATTTCTACCTTCTAAGTTATTTACATATTATCAACCATGGAAATTCCAAGATATATTACATGTGTGGAGCTGAAAATGCTAATAAGAAAATACCAAAATCTCTCCTCCCAACCATAGGATTGAAATTCAATCCACCATCAAGCTAGGATCACATAGATTTCCCCAAAAAATTTCACTCATATTCCACAACCTCTATGCCAACACTTATCACAAGGGTTTCTATACAAAGCTTCACCACATGATATTTACTCTACTAAACTTTCCCCTTTAATTAGACACAACTTGTTATTCATGAAAAAAGAAGAAAACCCAAGACAAACCCCAAATTCACCATTTCCCATAGAAAAACAAAGGATTCAACAAGGATATACATAAACCAATGAAAACCCTCCAACATTTATTTTTATATCAACAAAAATCAAACCGAAAAGGATAGACCTTACCAAGAGATTTTCCAACCCAAATATGGAAGAATCTCTCTCTTTCTCCATGCCCTTTCTTCCATTCATTCTTCCTCTATCCCTTTTCTCTTTTTCCACTAAATATTTTCCTCCTCTAATGAGAAAGCATCCAAAGGACAAGAATGAAGAAAAATAAAAATCCCCTTCTCCACTCAAGTAGAAAGAATAAATAGAAGGGGAAAGGAAACTACCTTTCCATAACTTCCCAACAACCTAACCAACTCTAATTTTCGCCACTTTTCATAAATGGGTGATTAGAGCACGCTCTAGAATTTATTAAAGTGTTTTTATGAGATAAAAAGACCCCTAACACATAAAACTACCACCTAGGGAACTTTTTTAGACAATAAAGACCATATAAGGACTTTATGAAACCTATAATAAGTAGTCATATTAAAAGGGTAACTTAAGGGACTAATAAAAAAAAATCTCACATACACACAACCCTTACCACACAAAACAAGATTAAATCACATGTCCTTGAAAAGACCAAAAATTCACAAGGATAAGATCAAGGAAATAGCCACGTGATCCCCCGATCAACATTGGCTGATTTTACTTGTTTACTCAACCAAAAAAGTGTCAGTATTACTCATGATAAAAAATAGCATATGCAAAAATAGTATTTCAAGAATATTAATGATCAACTAGAAAATAAAGTCCACTAATCTACACAAATAACTCATAATTTAACACTCCTTTCTTGCATACAACCTATTAGAAACTATAAATGATTGATCATACTATATGTTATCAAGATATCACCACTTATGGTACTAGTCTATTGAAACCTAACTTAAAATCAATGCCACTATTAGTAACCATTAAATATCAATCAAAATCTCCACGTTAACTCCTACTCACACCCATAGTATGAAATCACCTAACATAATATAATCGATTTTCGATATACATAATATTACTACCAATAACTAAACATCTCAATCAATACATACTTACATAGACAAGGAAAGAAACTCATCTAGCTACCACAAGAAAAGAAAAAAAACCATTAGTTAGATAGGATTGATCAATTTATCATATCCATTTAATAAATATGAACATCTTTAATTTATAGGAACAACCATCACTCATGTATAAAAAGAATGTAAGATATTGGACATAACCATAAATTACTAATAAAATCAAGAAGACCACAAGAGTTGGGGCCTTACAATTCCATTATCAAGACCCTAGTAAATGCAATGAATAATAGAAAGAATAAAAATAGAAAATAAGAAACATAAAATTATAAAAGTAAAAAAGATATATTTTTTTTTATAAATGACAATAATCCATTCTAGGTCCTACCCTTGTGAGAGGGGGGGAATGCACTTAGGGAATGAAAAATAGAAAGTGGTAGGGTACATAAATAAACCCTCTAACAATAAGAAAGCCATCCATGGCATACATAAGGATTGTTGAATTAACATATCTAACATACCCATGACCATGAGAGATAAATAAATGTTAAGGGAGTTTAGTGAAACTAAACAAGTATCATTGGATATGCATATAGAAGAAAAGAAGAACAAATAGAATCAATAAAAATATCAAAGATATTGAAAAGAATAGAAAAAAGAAAGAGAAATAGAAAAAGGAGTATGCCAAGAAGGGTGCTATTGAGCATGCTAATATGGGTGTATTCAAACATAGAAACACTAATTTAATTGAGGTTGAGAAAAAAATGAGCACACCATAAGGGTTGCAACTAAGTTGAGAAGTCTAGAGGTAGATAATACTTGACAAGAAATAAATGAACATCTCAAAAAAGCTACATAGATTCTAGATAGGTAGAAGGAAGAATCATAGAATATGATACATCTATGAATATATGGGAAGATGAATGTAAGAATATGTTAACTTTGAATATAGAACCACTTAGTAAGACACCATTGATTCAACTAGATTTATATGATATTTCTATAATAGTACTTCAATATTCAATTAAAAAGAGACAAAAGAAGGGAGAATAAACCCCTACAACTAGGACCAACTAGGAAAATAAAATAGAAATTAAAAAAACCCTTCCACAAGAAAGAAAGAAAGACAAAATACAACAAAGATGTATTCACCAATTAAATTACTAGTATTTGAAAGGATACAATTGAAGTCATAGAACATATATTTGTTTTAGAATAATTGTGGCATAAGAAAAACATAACCATATATCAAACTAAATAATTTGATTTTGTAGGGACACTTAGAAACTTAGAAGTAATGCTTTGAATTGGTGTAAAAAAAACTATCTCCAACATGATAAAGAATGTGATGGGGTTAGGAAGGAGTTATTAGATAATTTTTAATCCTTAAAAATTCCAATAGAATGAGTAATATTAGAGACTTAGCATAAAGAGAAGGAGAATCCATAAAAGAGTTTGATAATACATTTAAGGAAGTCTCTAGGAAACTAGAAGAAGCCCTAATAGAAAAACAATGAATTGAATGGTTCATTACAAGTCTAACTCATAAAATTATGACATCACTAGATGAAAACCATTTACCATGTACTTCAAAGTGGTAACCTTAGCCGACAACATTAAAAATCAAAGAAAGGAGAGAATAAGATAAAAAAATTAGAATTAGAAAAATTAAAATTAGAACTAGAAGAATTGAAGATAAACCAAGAAAGGAGCACAGTCCATAAAAGGAAATACCTAGTTCATATGGTGTACATATAGTACAAGGTATAGAAACCTCAAATTGAGTTCTCAATGATCAAAGGAGAAAATAAGGTCATCACACTAAGAGTAGACCTCAAGATGAAACCCAAGAAGGGTAAAACAGTCTATTGTGGCTTTTGCAATAAATGGGATGATCATAAAATTAAATATTGTACATCACAACAATTAAAATTATGAGAATAAGAGGATTACCATGATCCCTAGTACAATGATTACTACAATAATAGAAAAATTGACCTAAAGATGACATATGTGAAGGGATTGGTCAAGAAACCTCTGTATAATTATAATCATGCATATAAAGTTCCTAGTTGGGGAAATACAAATATGTCAATACACTACAAAACACGCCACCCAATCAAGGACCTTACAAAAAAATTATAATAATGATAATAGAGGCAAGTATGATAATTATAGAAGGGGAATAGGTTGTGGTAGAGGAAGAAGAAGGAGAAATGATGCTCATTTTTATAAATGTGATAAGAATGGGAACTTTACTATTGAATGCTATTCAAATTAAAAAAAATGTGCATTTTGATGTAACGTAGAACATGATATATTCAATTATGATAAAGAACAATGATATTTTAGAAAGAAATTGATCATATTCTAAAAGTAATCACTTTCAATGATTCAACATGAAAAAAGGAGCAACGTTAATGAGAAGAATACTTTAGGATATATTAAAACACAAAAAGATGTTGGTGTAAATCAATGTTTTACCTATCTAGGTCCTATTTACATGTTAGGTACAATTAGGTCCTAGGAGAGAATATTTATATATAGTGTTAGGTTTTGTAGCAACAAAAAATGTATCCTTTTTCCTTAGTCTTTTTTATTTTTGGCTTTTACTTTTGGCTCCGAGAGAATCCATGTGCAAAGGAGTTGTGTTTTTGAAGGGTGCGCAATGTGCAACATAGTGGTTGCATGCTTTTTGTTTATCACTTTCCTTTTAGAAGGAATTCAGACCATGTGTCGGCTCGACGAAAGATTTCTCAAAAGCACTTTTCACAAATCTGAGACTATCCGCTTGCTCGACACATCATCTCTTCGTTGCAAAGAAGCTGTACTTTGGAGAGTTTTTCTTTGGATTTTTTAGAGTGTACTTTTCTTTATTCTTTTAGGAGTAAGGATGTGAGTCGATGCTACCAAAGCCACTTGATTGGTTGACAAGAATTTTTCTATGCTATTTTCTAGGATCTGAGCATTTATGGAGGGAAATCCTATTAAATATCTAAAGGATATTAATGCAGAAGTTGAGAGTTGAAAAACAACCAACTTAATTAAAGATCTGAGATCAAATTCTGAGCTATCACGTGTAGACATCTGGCAGTCATTACTTATGAATAGAGTCAACATTTCTCTCTCCTTGGTGGCTATAAATTGGAGGCGACAACATGAAGAAAGGGTTATAAAGTTTTCCTTTTGGAAAAATCTCTTAAGTTTTCGTAGTTATAGGAGTATTTTCGTAAACGTTTACAGAAAACTGCTTCAATTTGGCATGTTATATCTTCTTTTACTCAAACTATTGTCTGATTGGAATCCATTTTTTTTTTAAAAGTTCATTTGATATTTGAAGTATGAGTTATTTGGGAGAAATATTTGAAACTGCGCATGATATGGCCTTTGTCAATGTTTCTTCATTTATATCTTCGTTCAGAATAGAAAATTGTGTGCAGCTTAATTTGAATAGTTTGATTATTTAATTTCCATGTTGTATGTTTGCATGATAAGTTGTAGCCTATAGAAATTAGATTATGTCATTGGACTTCTCTATTTTCTTTAAAGGTTATTATCTCTTCACGTTATGCTATATTAAGAGGAAGGGTTTATGTGGATTTTGAATGTCTTTTGTTAGCTTTTGAAACTTCTATGTTTGGTCGGATCTTAAGGAACACTTTTTGTGGGTAGATTGAATGACTGCATTGTGCTTGTATCTAGCATCTGTTGTTTGTTCTCTTCTTAAAAATGAAGGGTTGTGGTGTTATGTGTCTATAATATCATTTATAGAAAAGAACTTGAGGTTTTGAAATATTGTAAAAGCATTGGTGCATCACCACTTTCATGTTTTAAATTTACATTTCTTTCTACCCTTTTCCCAAACTCAAAGAAGAGCCAAATTTCTATAAAAATATCAAAGGTATTTAGTGAGGTGCATATTTTCCCCCCACTCTCTAAATTTCCCATAAGACTGTTAGAGAGGTGCAAGCTTTGATGATCAACTATTCTTTTTCTGGCACGCCTAGTGGGACAAGTTTTCTGAACATTTCATTAAAAGAAAAATATTTTTTAAATCAGGCCAAGAAAAGAAACAGAAAATTTCATGCCTAGAGTCCAAACACGAGCATCTTCAACAGGCCATTTCCAGTACTCCCAGTTACCCTCTTCAGTACCTAGGAGGAGAAGACTTATAGGTTCTATATCACTTGTAAGAAGCAGTAGAGCAAGGAGTAAGAGCTCGGAGTCTAGAGCCTTACTACTCTGCCTGGGGGTCAAAATTTCTAAATAAGAATACCAATTTATCCGATTCATAGGAACATTTTCTCCATGGCTCACGTACCCCCTCCTACTCCCATTTTTTTTTTAACATGGGATAGTGGTGGTCCGCTACACCACCTACTCCCCCAGATCTGGCTCACCATACTTGTTAACACTCTCAAGGCTATTTCAAAATTATTCGGAGAGGACTTTAAAACCCCTTAAAAACACCTCCAAGATGCAGCAAAGGTATGTAGAGTACACAATATAGCAGAGGAAAATATTTCTATGAGATTGTTGGCTGCCTCTTTCAAAGGGAAGGCTCATGATTGGTATCAATCCTTAACTTTCAGTTCTATTAGCTCACGGGATGACCTCAGAGAAAAGTTGTTTGAACACTTTCAAAGAAAGGAGGCTGTTCTTTGCTACTACACCAACTGATCACCATCAAGAGAGCTCTGCAGGAGGCCATGAGTGAATTCAATACCATGCTCCACAAAACCTATTAAAGGATCCCATCAATTGCCTGACCTCAAGCTATGATGGAGTTCATGTTTTACTTGAAGGATATCAATTCGGATATCATGGTGATGATAAATTCCATGGGAGGGGGTATCTTACCTGATACATATGAGGTGGTGGTACGTCCAGAGAATAGTTTAATAGATGTCAGGAAGCTTCCACCATGACCTCCAATGCTTATTTTTATGAAAATTTTAGGCTTGCTAGTTCGAGAGGAAGCTAATCCGAGCACTTCCATGACACAAGTGATGGTTTTGATTCCAACACAATTCATGTATGTATACCCCATATCCTAGCCAAGCATGTCAGGTTCTTCCTTCATAGCAATAGACATCAATGATATGAAGAGCCTCATGCGATCTTTTTCTAATGAGTTAGTTCTCATTAAGCGGCAAAAAGCAGCCCCTCTGAAGCAAGAAACTCGAACCTATCAGGGAGGAAGGTCATTCTATCACCCGAGCACACACCAAGGACCTTCGGGTCAGGGAGGTCAACAAGCAGCGTACACCAACTAGATATTTCTAGTCACCATGTTGTTATAGATGGTCAAGGACAACTAGAGAAAAGAGTTAATCCCCAATTAGAACAACCCATTGGATGATGAAAATTCATTGTGCTTCCCTTGCAACAAAAGATATATGCCCCACAATTACCCAAGGGGAAATATGCAACACAAGATAATGGAGAAAAGAAATAAAGGCGTGCTTCTGAATGTGGAAGGATATGAATCCTCTGAAATGGTGAATGCTAGTTTTAGAGTGCAAATGCAAGGGCTGTTCGTAGAGAAAGAGTTGGATATTGGGCTTGATCAAGGACTTTTTTCTTGAATGGAAGGAGAATATGCGATATTCGTGAATGAAGCCCCGATGACCAGTACTCCATAGGTATAGTTAGAATACAACACCAGATCCAAGATAAGTCTCACGAGAGAGTATCTGCCACAAGCTTCACCTCGTCCCCATCCACACCAACTACTATTGTAGGAGAAAAAAATTATGCAGTCGACTATTCAACTGACTCAACAAAAACACATTCCATCGTTGCTCAAAAAACTGTCGGATAAGATGTCAAATCCATTCACAATGAACCATTTTCCTCCAAAGCCAAGGGAGATTCTGCTCTTTAGGTTGAAGGCCCCATCGATCAGAATGCTCAACGTGGTGAAGCATCTGAAAAAGGCACCTACCAATGTGTCCCTTTGGGATGCTATATCTATTCCTGAGCAAAAGACATTGCTTTGGGAGGCATTGAAAAATGAGGAACAAGGACCGTAGACAGATGCAATTCTATTGTGCAATCAAAATAAAGATAAAGAACTTGTGTTGGATCCTCAAGCTCTAAAAGTTTTAGCTTATACAAATGATGCGGGTTATGCAAAAGAGAAAGAGGTAAGCAAGCCAAAGCCCACACCCTTCTTTTTAACATTAATTATGGGAGATAAATTTTTGCACAATAATATAATTGATTGAGGAGCTAGTACAACAACCATGCCCAAGCAAGTAGTTGATGCTTTAATGCTTAAGTATGAGCCCCTTGAAAAGGGAATTATGCAATTGGATGGAAAGAATGTTCTAACAGTTGGTCAAATAAAATATTTATCTTTGAACCTCTTTTCATGCCCAAGCTATTCAGTCTCACAAGAAGTGGTGGTGACAGACATTCCCCCAGTCTTCGAGATGTGTATTTCTAGAGATTTCACTACAAATCTTGGCGGATACTTGGCATTGGACTGGTCCCATTTGATATTAAGGACCAAACATAGGGAAAAGATGAAGATCCTCTCATTATCTTTGCACCCCAAACATATAGTGGACAATGCAGTCATATGTTTTGAAGCAACACATACCTCCTTCTCAAGGTAGGAGGGATATTTTGTGGAGATGTTAGAAGATGAAGAAGACACGAGTGAGTGGACTCTCGAAGAAGAAGTTCTCCTCAACCAATTCATCAACTCCAACCCATTTGGAAATTTCCATTACATGGGATTGGGCATGCACATGATCTTCAATGATGACCTGATCTATTTGAAACTGGTGAAGGCTCGGGAAAGATATGATGATCCGATGGATAATTGTCTATCGACCTTGTACTTTAATGGCACTAGGTGTAAAGCTAGTTTAGGGGCGGGAGTCCAATTACTATCCCTGATAGGATCAAAGACCCTCAAGGCTTATCAATTCCAATTTTTGTGCTCTAATAATGACATGGAATAAAAAGCCTTGATCCAAAGTTTGTTTCTGACTGAGCAAAGAGGCGCAAAGTGGTTGCAAGAATTCAAAGATTTTGAATTAATTATAAGCAAGGTCTATGAGCAAGCAACTACTAAAAATACAATAATAAAGTCATATAGACATCGAATATGGGATTTGATCAAAGGTTTTGAAGCTTTCAATGTGCAAGTCATTCCTTGATCCAAAAATAGTATAGTGGATCAGATGGCTTCAATTAGGTCACAGTTTGAACCTATTTATGATTCAAAGAAGAGCGTAGTGTAGATCATCATCTGACCATTGATCCTCGACAATGATTAGAACTAAACCAGCAGTTAAACCTTCCGAAGAGAAGATTATCTAGTTAAAAGAAAATAATCTCCCTCGAGGTCTAATCTCCCTTGAAAACCTCTTTGACTGTGAATATGTGAGAAGTGGAAATCAAAGGCTTATGATCAATGAAAAGGATTATGAGGAGGTGGATGTCAGAAATGGTAGAAAGCTAAAAGTCAGAAAGAATATTCTGTGGGAAGATAAAGAAAGGTTAAGGGATCTATGTTCTAGATACAATAGAGTTATAGCTTGGACCTATGATGATCTCAGAGGATACGATCTCGACATAATTCAACATACCATTGACTTGGTGGAAGGGTCAAAACCAGTTCGACAGAAGCAAAGGCCTATCAATCTGAAAGTTGAGGCATTGATGGCCCAGGAGCTCACCAAATTGATTGAGTCAGAAATCATTTACCCAATTAAGCACTCAACCTAGGTGTCTAATATGGTACCGGTTTGGAAGAAAAATGGTGACATCTGGCTTTGTGTCAATTTTCGAGACCTTAATAGGGCTTCACTAAAAGATCACTACCCTTTGTCATCGATGGAGTAGATCTCGTAGACTATGGCCGGATCGAAGATGTTTTCATTGCTTGATGGCTTCCTAGGATAAAACCAGGTATTTGTAAAGGAAGACAACCAACATAAAATGATGTTCACGACCAATTGGGGAATGTTCGCATATGAAAAGATGCCTTTCAAAATCACAAATGCTGGTGCAACATTTTAGCAAGCCATGGAAACTACTTTCAGAGGGTTGATCAATTTGATCATTCTGATTTATCTAGATGATCTAAAAAAAATTTCAAAGTCAAGGCGGTGATCCCATAATGCTAGTTTACAAATTCAGGGAGATTCTGATTCTTTTTGAAATCAAAATTTTTTAGAAAATATAATGATTTAAGCCTTAAAAAGTTCCATTTTAAGGATTCCAATTGAAGAGAGTTTGATCAAACCACCTTAGATCAAACTCCCTTCGATAGAACCCCGCTAGTATTAAACCATACCTATAATGGAGTCTCCTTTACACCTATCAAAATGGTAATAAAAAACCACTTTTGATTTTCCTTTTGGGGGATCAAATGAATTTATTAATTTTTTTTTTTGAAAGTATGTAGTCCTTATTATAAGCTTCCCTAAAAGTATAATTTTAAATAAATTTAATTTTATTATTATATTTATTTTTTATTTCTTATGAATGTAGGTTTTTCACTAAAAATCAAGCTCTCTATTCTGCACATGTCGAAAATAGCAGATTATAAAAAATAATTGAAAAATATTAGTGCACTAGATATTGAAATCCTTGATCCAACAATTTTTTTTTTTTGAATTCCGATACATACAAAAAAGTTATGTTGTAGATAGTCTTCCTATGTCTGAATTGTAATTGGTTTGACTTTGAAACATGATTAAGGAAAAAATATTCAATAAAACACTATGAAACCAAATGAAAGCGCTATATATCATAGTTACAAATCTAAATTTTTAAAAATAGAATTTTATCCTGTATGGAAAAAAAGTTATGTTGTATACGGTGAGCATCACTCAAAAATGGTGCTTACTAAAAAAACTAGTTTTCAAAGGATATGGAAAAAGAAGTGCAATTGGATTCCAATTTTTTTTGAAAAAAATATATTTATAATCTATAGACAAAATTTCACAAATCACTAGTTTGCATCATATTCAAATTCCTCACGGTTTAGCCCCTATAGGTGCCCGAAAGTGAAGATTTAGTTAGAAAATATCAGTTTAGTGTCCAGTTTGTTAAAAAATTGTAAACCAGTATTGTGGGATCACCCAAGGGTTGATCATTTTGATCATCTAGAACAGGTTCTCTAGAGGTGCCAAAAGTTTGGGATTTCTTTAAATCCAAACAAATGTGTTTTCAGAGTACCTCAAGGTAAGCTACTTGGTTTTGTAGTATCCAAGGAGGGAATTGCAATAGATCCTGAAATAGTGAGATACATAATGGATTTACCCCTACTGGTGAATCAGAAAGGGTTGCAATCTTTCTTAGGGAAGATTAATTTTTTCAGCTGATTCATTTCAAAATTTGCAGGCATCATAAGACCTATCACATTGATGCTCAAGAAGAACTTGATGTTCAAATGGACCCCTGAAGGAAAGGAAAATTTCAAGCAGATAAAGATGGCGATTTCCATTGCTTCGGTGTTGGCTAACCCATACTTTTTTAAAGATTTACTGCTTTATGTATACAATATTTCGCATAGCATAGCTCTCGTTCTCATTCAGAAGGATGAAGAGAATAATGGGGAGCATCTGATTTATTTTCACTCGAGAACCCTCAAGGGTTATGAAGCCAAATACAACTTTGTAAAGAAGTAGTCTTTTTCCATTGTTAAGAGCCTTAAGAAGTTCCAACACTTGGTGTCAGCTAATAAAATTACTATCTTGGTTGCTCACCCGAGTGTAAGGGAATACATTATCGAAGGAGAAATAAATGAGAAGAGAGATAATTAGATCACCAAGATCCTAGAATATGATGTAGAAATCAGATCGACTAAGCTTGTTTAGGGAAGAGGTCTTTGTGAGTACCTTTCATAGGAATTGAGTTCTGAAGCTGACAAGGAGATCGACCAGGTCTACTCAAATCAGTTTGAGTCTGATGACTCCTGAGTGGTGGATAGGACTTGATATATGCAGAAGGGGCACTACCTGACAAGTCTCCCATTCTACAAATGAAGATACTATTGATTGCAAGGTACTAGGTATGTATTAATTGAAGGGACTTTATTTAAAAGAAATTATGATGGCATATTTCTCTGATGTTTAGATAAGTGTTAGGCAGAAAAATTCTTAAGGAATTCCATAGCAGTCCCGAGGGCAGACACTTCTCCGCCAAGACTACCACCTTGAAGATCATGCAAGCAAGATACTATTGGCCTTCAATGTTTCTTGAAGTGCACCATTTGGTGAAAAAATGTACTCAGTGCCAATTTTTTATTGGCAAAAGAAGGAATTCCGCTTTTCCCTTAAGTCCCATCATAACTGAAGATCCTTTTTCTCAAAGGGGATTGGATTTTGTCAGAATGATAAATCTTATCTCCAATGCTAGTCACAAATGGATCCTCACTGCGACTGATTATTTCACAAGGTGGATAGAGGCCATCGCCCTAAACAATGGTACAGAGGGCGAGATTGTTAATTTCCTCGAGGAGCCGGTGACTAGGTTTGGTTCACCAAAAATATCATATCCAACAATGCTTGGGCTTTTGTAGGTTCACAAATGTCATATTTTGCTATTAAAAATGGGATTTAGCTCAAGACTTTGTCAAATTATTACCCACAAGGAAATGGGTTAGGGGATTCAACAAATAAAAACCTAATTAGGTTAATCAAGTGCATTGGGTCTGAGCGACAAAGAGACTAGCACAAACACCTACGGGGTGCTCTGTGGGTAGATCGGATCACATGAAAATAGATACTGAAGGAATCTCCCTATGAATTAGTGTATGGGAAAGAGGTAGTTTTACCTATTTCCATGGAACTCCCCACTTTACAACTACTTAAATCCCTAGAAATATAAGAAAGCGATGGAATGGAGGTATGAATAGCATAACTCCTCAAGCTTGAGGAAGATAGAGAGAAGAAGATTTCCAACCCAAATTTCCAGGAAGGAAGCTTAGTGCTGAAATATGATGAGCATGCTGCAAAACCAGGGCAACACACCAAATTCAAAGTGCTATAGAAGGGACCCTTCCAAATTAGTTCATGCAAAGAAAAGAATGTGTATGAGCTTGAAGATATGGAGGGAAATTCTTTAGAGATATCAGTGAATGATATTTATCTAAAATTGTTCCATTGAAGTACGTTATTCTTTAAAAATTTCACAGTTATGTACCATATGTAAAATTTTATAAATACATTTTAATTTTAGGAATAAGCCATGAGGGAATACAAAGAACACATAAGAAGTAGGTAAATACTATATTATTTTATATATTCATCAAATTTTTTTTAAGTATAATGCAGCCCGAGGCTCAAATTTTAACATGAAGCTCTCTCGAGCAAAACCCAAAAAGAGTCTTTGAACAAAAAGAGAAAAAAGAGAAAAATGGAGTCAAAGTAGAAAAAGATCAAATGGTTAGGCCTCCAACCATAGTTACACGAGTGTGTTTCCTGTAGTCATTCTCTTCTTCTTCTTCTTCTTCGTTGATAGGGAACCACATGACACAACAACACAATGCACAAACCTTGGCATCTAGTCTCTGTGGTTGTATGCTAGAAACTCGAAGTGCTTCCTAAATTCCAGCCCAAGAATGACTTCCACGCCATACTCTCGTAGGAAGTAGCTGGCCACAGGCAGAGATAGGGCACAGTGGCTTTCTAGGTCCATTGTGTGAAAGTTGCTTAGAAAATGTAGCCAGGGCACAACCACCCCATGATAACCGTTCTGGTGTAGGTCCATTACACTTGGAATACTAACATCTGGGATAAAAAATTGCACAATCTCACCGAGGCCTTCTAGCAAAGAGGTGTCAAACATTTAGCGGCACAACTCCACTATATAAGGTTTGGTGATATTCAAATTCAGGAGCGAGGCCAAGAAGTGATACACGACATTGTAATTGCTCCTCATCTGGTTCTCATCCTCGATAAAGTCCATGTCAACGACCCAACAAAATGCAATTACCCTGAGGTGGAGACACCCTTCACTAGGTGCTTGATTCTGTCAGCAGTGATCTCCCCAACAAAGGTGTATTGCATCCTTTGTGGAAGTAGACAAACAAGAGTGCCTAGGCCGATAGACATGGATAAAGTAGTAGAATAAAGGATGATATGAAAAATAGAGAAAAAGGTTGGCTAAAATAAAAAGGATTTCTTTTGAATGAATATTTCTTTAAGGTGGCATAGCTATTTATTTAAAAGAGGTGTCGGCAAACCCAAACAACAAAAAGTCTATTTTTGGTCAAATGGCAACGAGAAAATATCAAAGTAAACAGGGAACGAAGAATAAATCATATTGAGAATCTGGGATAAAGTCCTAAAAATTAAATTTGGGTGTTTGGAGTAAATGCTCACATAAGCCAATCATCGATGTGTGTCCTTTTCGATCATTAGCATTAACTAGTTTGAGTATGTGAAAAGATATGGATTAACGCGCTAATATCTGACAAATTAATAAGTGCATCTTTTCAAGGGTACTTTGTAAGAATGATTGACATAACTAATGGCACTCTCCCCAAGACAATGAGCTTATTTGTAAATAAAGGTGGAAAAGGGAATGTACTAATTCCATTCTTGCAGAGTTTTTGGTATTCCCGAGGGATATAGATCTCCAACTCACATGTATCACCTCAGTGACAACATTTAATGGACCAGTGGTAACGACATAGCCTTAACTAAATGTACTTGCTAAGGGAATTAATTACACCAAAAAGTAGATTTTTTCTAAGGAAGAAAAAGGCAAGTGGTTGTTTCAGTGAAAAAACTCTCTGCAACTTTTGAAGTAGCCATGGTGAATCCATCAATTATTGGTAGAGGAGCTAAGTCTTCATCGAAAAATCCTAGTTTCACCAATATCTTTAGGTGAAACTCATTTTCCAATGCCCTAGTGCCTGAAGATCGACCGTTTGAGTTTTGCAGAAAGGTGCTAGTAGACATAGGTGTTCCTAGAGAGGCGATGCGAGATGCTATCGACGATGTCTTTGATCCAAAATTGGAAAAAAAACCTTAGGGGTCTTAGGGAAGGAGAATTTCAAAGAATGAAAGATTATGGTGCATCTAAGGGTTTTCCCTCTCAGCTTTGGAAATGTAGTTTTCCACAGTTCATGTTTCCTGTTGTACACCCATGCCCAGAGCTAGTAGATGGATGTGCCAAAAGGATCAACAGAGAAACTAGAACTATTACATGCAACAAGATCAAGTTCATGATTTCTACTGTGACTATATGGGATATGTTGTGTATTCCCCCCAATTGGGGCACCGAGTCATTTAGTGAGGAAGATATGGAGGCTTATTGGGAAGAAGCGAATGAGAGAGAAATGATTTATGAAGATGAGATAGAAGAAAGGATGCTGAGAGGTCGGTTTTCTTTTCCTCTAGAACCTAAAAATTTCAAAAGCAATACAAAGGATCTTTTCTCGATGCTAGCTTAGATTTTGGGTCTGGATGATGATGAAGAGGTCCATGCTTTCCAGATGTTCCCGAATTTGATACTCAAATAGGAGAGAGGGAAGAGGTACTTTGAATATTCTAATGTAGTAGCTATAAACATGTTGGAGCAACTAAAGAATTACCATGCTGAGTATAAGTTCAAGTATTCTTCTTTCTTGGCTCACTTAATTCTACATCAAAATTTTGGGTTTTTGAAGAAACATTTGCGGGTTTTCAAGTTCAATGAAAATGTCTTATGTCAGCCAGTTTCTGTATGGACCTATGTGCTATTGAAAACATGTAATTATTATTGGTTTGTGAATCACATTTTGAGACCAGTGCTTCAAGAGCTATTGTTGCATCCGATGGGCTGTTTTTCCCTTGAGGTTGAAAAATGGATCAAAACTGCATCAACTCCAATGGATTATTTCTTCAGAGAAGATTTCAAATTTATCAAATTTTATGGTTTCATCGGAGAGCCTTTTTGACTCCCCAGATTTGTGATGGATAGGATTTTTGCATTGGAGGCATGTCATCAGGAAACCCTTGCCAACAACACCTATGGTAGAGGAAGAAACAAGACAAAGTTGTATCTACTTCCCCTTTGCATTGCAAACAACATGGTGATATTAGAGAAGATTGAAGCACAAAGGGAGCTTACAAATTTGTTAGTGGCCCTAGGATTAGTCCTTATCTGCAACATGTGGGACTATAATACGAGGAATCTCTTCCCTTTGAAACATGAGAATCAGGAGTATGTGGAGTCCAAGAAATATTTTACTGAAGAAAAGATAGAATTATACGTCAACCTGGCCCTCATACCAAGCAAAAGGCCAAGGTGGATGAGTTTCTATACATTGCAAGAAAAGTATCAAAGGGACCTTTTGATAAATAAAACCCTCAACGATCAAATAAAGTGGCATGGGTGGTCGGAAAGGGAGAAGATGGATTTTTGGAGGTTCCAATAAGAGATGGTATGCCTACATAAGTTGGTCAAAGAGTTTCTCCCATACGATGATCAGTTTGAAGATATTTATGATTGAGAGGTCGATTTCGACAACAACAACCCAGAGTCTAGCCATGAGATAACAGAGGAATGACTTCCATGTCATACTTCCCAAACACAGGAGTCTGACAGAGGGATAAGCTCTAAGAAAAATGACTCACAAGCTACGTCCTCCGCTAGTGTCCAAAGTAAGGGGAAGAGAACCCGACGGTACCCAAGAGGATCCAATGTAGAACAAGAGGGCCAAGCCTCAGTGAGATCATTTGCTAAAGGATCAAGATTTTCCAGTTCAGGTCGAACAAAGAGAAGGTGAGTCCAAGACTTGGACATACCCGATGTAGTAATTGGGTATAAAGAATAAGTAGAGTCTGCTCTGTAGAATGTTCAGACGGTCGCAGTCTAGATAAGTCTCACTCCCCCTCTTCTTTCTACCTTTGCATCTCTGGTTACTTCATTTCCCCCATTTATTGAATAGAATCCTCCTTCCATGGACCTTGAGCTTTTGGTCCTAAATGAGCCCCTTCCACTTTCAATAAACCATGTGATGTACCCCCGCATGCTGAGCAAGCGGTATTTTCTTCGGTCACTATTGAATCTTTGATCACCCTATCTAGGGCCCCTATCGAGAAATTTGAACCATCAATTTTTCCCATTACCCCAAGTCCATCCTCATTTAGACAAAAATTTCCCATCCCATCTGCTTCTCTTTTTACTCCAACTGGTCCTTTTGGGGCCCAATCTCAATTTGGCATTTTGTCATTTTCTATGATTACCCTTCTATTTTCTTCCCCACATTCTCATATGTCTGAAGTCTCCCCTTCTGTCACTATTTTTAGTCTCCCCTAGTGCTTCTCTTACAACACAAAGAATTGATACCTCGCAAGCTCTTCAAGAACATTTTTAAGTGACTAAGTGGGCTCGAAAAACTAGGAAGTAGAAAAGGAAGATGAAGAATGTTGAGCTTCTAGCCACAAGAAAATTCAAACCTATTTCAATGAAGAGCTGAATTCTCTATGGATCACTACCATGAAATCGCTCGTATCCCAACTCGAAGGATAAATGCAGATGGATGATTATGACATTAGGGCTATGGGTCTTGATTTGAATGAAATTCACCCCTGCGACAAGGTGGATCTAGCCAAGACCACTTAGAAGGTAGTATATATGGATTATGAGAGGTTGGATTAGAAATTAAAGAAGTGTGAGGTACATCTAACAAATGTAAAGAAAGTAGTGAATAGGATACAGTCAGAAATTAGGGCTCAAGATGCTACAACACCCGTATCATACACATACAAGACCAATAGGAGAAAGCAACAAGATCTCTTGCAGGATAAGCGGATTCAATTGTACACAGAGATCAACAGGCAGAAGGTTGAGCTCACTGCTGCACAAAAATCAAACACAAAGAAGCAACACGCTTGGGAAAACATAAAGAGAGAGTTGGGTGACATTTGATCTCAAGCCTTCGACAATTTGCAAAATCCCCAAGAGGAAGCAGAAAAGTTGAGAAATGACAAGCAAGAGGTCGAGTATGCTTTGCACATTTGTGATCAAGAGATCAGAAAATTAGGTTCTAAACTAAAAAATTCTCTCAAGGAGAGGAATTAGATGGAGGAGAGTGCGAAAGAAAAAGAGGCTCAGCTACATCAAGAGGTAGCAGCTGCACAAATATCTGTGACCCTTTCTAGGAAAATAAGGTTGTTATTTGCCTATTGGGATCAAATCATAATTGCACTTGTTGTCCTAAAACCAGCCCTACAGTTTATAAAGGATGCTCAGGAGATAAATGAAAGGGTTGGCCTGTTGACTGACCAAATTTTCTAGGAATATGCCCCTTGAGTAGCGAAGTCCCAAAGTATAATTTCTAAGTTATGTGTAACAACCGATGAGGCTTTGAGAAATGTAGGAATTCCAGATTAAAGGGTTGCTTCTAGAAAAGAAAGTGAATTCGCCCATTGTCACAATGTAGCAGTGAAGAGCAAGGAACACCATGTGGTGTTGAACAAAAGGGTTGATGAAATCAAGAAGGATTTTGGTGTCTTGCATAGCTTCAGATTACCCCCTTTCTTTTCAATAGATGGAGGTAACTATCAGTTGAGCAGATTATAGATGAAATTAGAAATAAGCTTCAAACTTCTGTAGAACTCCCAGAATCAATCATAACACCCACTACCAAAGATGTTGAGCATGAGATTCTTCCACTTTCTCATCTGTATTATCACCTAGGAGTTGTTTCGGCCAGATGGGGATTTGTTTCCTTCAAAGAAATCTTCAAGATAGATCAAGCATACAAGGCCTTTTATAATCTTGCTTGAACGACTGGTGTGGATTGGGAAATACTCCACTGTACCTTCCTCAAAATCCAGGAATAGCCAAAAGTCTGGTTTCGTGCCTCCACAAGCGAAGACCCCTTGAGAGTCACTAAAACTATGAAGCAAAAATTTTCCTTAGTATTTTTTATTTTGGCTTTTACTTTTGGCTTCGGGAGAATCTGTGTGCAAAGGAGTTGTGTTTCCGAATGGAACACAATGTGCCACATAGTGGTTGTGTGCTTTTTTTCTTATCACTTTCCTTTAATAAGGAAGTCAGGCAAAGTGTCGGCTTGGTGAAAGATTTCTCAAAAGTGATTTTCACAAATCTGAGACTATTTGTCCACTCGACATGTCATGTCTTCGTTGCAAAGAAGTTGTACTTTGGAGAGTTTTTCTTTAGACATTGTGAGAGCATACTTATATTTATTCTTTCAGGAGTAAGGATGTGAGTTGATGCCGCCAAAGCCACTTGATCGGTCGATAAGACTTTCTCTAGGTTGTTTTTCTAGGATCCAAGCATTTATGGAGGGAAATCCTCTTAAATATCTAAAGGATATTAATGCGGTAGTTGAGAGTTTTCAAACAAGGTTGTCGTAACTTAATTAAAGATCTAAGATCAAATTCTGAGCTATCAAGTGCAAACATATGGCAATCATTACTTCTAAATAGAGTAGGTGTTTCTCTCTCCTTGGAGGCTATAAATTGAAGGTCACAACAAGAAGAAATGGTTCCTAAAGTTTTCCTTTTGGAAAAATCTCTTTAGTTTTCATAGTTATAGGAGTATTTTCATAAAATATAACAGTACACTTCTTCACTCTAGCATGTTATATCTTTTTTTACTTGAACTATTGTCGGATTGGAATTCGACCTCTGTTTTAAAGTTCATTTGATATTTGAAGTATGAGTTATTTGGGAGAAATATTTGAAACTGTGCATGATATGGCCTCTGTTAATGTTTCTTTCTTTATATCTTCATTCAGAATAGAACACTGTGTCTAGCTTAATCTGAATAGTTTGATTATTTTATTTCCATGTTTTATGTTTGCATGATAATGTTGTAACCTGTAGATATCGCATTATGTCATTGGACTTCTCTATTTTCTTTAAAGCTTATTATCTCTTCATGTTATGCAATATAAAGAGGAAGGGTTTATTTGGCTTTTGAATGTCTTCTATTAGCTTATAAAATTTCTATGTTTGGTCGGATCTTAACGAACACTTCTTGCAAGTAGATTGAATGACTGTACTATGCTTGTATCTAGCCTATGTTGTTTGTTCTCTTATTAACAATGAAGGGTTGTGGTGTTTTGTGTCTATCATATCATTCATAGAAAATAACTTGAGGTTTTGAAATGTTGTAAAAGTATTGGCACATCGCCACTTTCATATTTTAAATTCATATTTCTTTCTTCCCCTTTCCCAAACTTAGAGAAGAGCCAACTTTCTATAAAAATCTTGGAGGTATTTAATGAGGCACATATTGTCCCCCCACTTGCTAGATTTCCCATAAGACTGTCAAAGAGACGCAAGCTTTGATGATCAACAGCCTTTTCTCTCCCATCATTAATGTGATATAGAATTTGAAGTGTGAATCAGTGATATGTGATGGGAAACGAATGTGACCAAAAGGTGGGTTTTGATCCAATGGTTGAGATTTCATTGTGCCAATGCTCACATCCTTGATGCAACTCCGAGGAAGGAAGGAAAATATATGATGGACGATGGAATGTTTGAAGGAATATTTCCCTCACTATCGACCCTTGATGACTCACCGATTTAATTGAGGGGGTACGGGCTAGAGTGGCGATACATGATGGCTATTAGATTAGAGATGACGAATGAGATTAAGTGGAGACATGGTAGCTTTCTAAGGTGGTATCACCATTTTTGAGGCACAAGTTGTAAAATCTAGGAGCAATGCTTGAGGAATTCCATTGATTGTTTTTAAAACTTGAAGGGATCGACAACCCAGATTCAAAGTTGAGCGGTTGGTTTTCAGCTTGCTCGTGCGAGTTTTCTTTGATCATTAATGGCTTCATGCTCTTGTTTTTCTACTTAGTGCAGATCATCTATTGTTTTATTTCACCATTTGTAGTAATCTAGACTTGGGAAATAGGTTTAGAGCTAGAGGAGAAGTGCTTGAGTTTGAGGCATTTAATTACAGAGATATTGAAATAATTGTTTCGGGTAAGTTGGAATTTATATGTGTTGTATTATAGTTATGCATTAGTTGGCTTGTGAGTTTCAAATTCCTAGGGTAGTAAGAGTTTTAATTGTCTACAGTTGTTAATTAGGCTGGTAGAAATTGTGTGGGTCTGAGGGTTTCTCTTTTGCAATTTCAATTTGAGGGTGAAAACCAATGGGTTTTCTTGCAACTGAGATTCATTAGACCTTGTCCTATCTCCTACAAAAATGAGTAAACTTGGTGAGTTTTTGCAAATAGTTAGGAGGTCTAGGAGACTTAGTATGCTTGAGTCCTAAGACGATGCACCTAAAATTGAACTTGGTACATAGGGAGCTCCTACAAGGCCAAAGGGTAGGAGGAGTGACTATGGTAAAACTAAGAAGGGTGGTGTCAAGAGCAATTACCACATGAGGAATAGAGTTGTTGGTCATAAAAAGGCCGAGTCTAGTGGGAAATTGGCTAAGTCTTGTGGGAAGAAGAAGAATAAGTGCCACAATGTTTATGATTCTTATATGGGGAGGCATAACTCTCCTATAGAGGTTTCAGATAGTCCTTAGAGTGATGAAGGAGATATTGACCCAATGTACAGCCGTTACCTTCTCACACTATTATGTAGAGACAATTTTGATGATGGAGGGGTAGTAGCTTCTCCAATTTCAGCAAGAACATGGAGTGGGCAAACATACTCTAATTCTGAACAATTAGAGTAGCACCTCAGTTTTGTTTTTGTTTTTGATGACACCATTTCCACAACAACGGACTCATCCTCTTCAGCATGTGTATGTTTTTTTTCTTTGATGCTAACTTGGAAACATTTTTGGCTGGTGTAAAGGAGAGGTTGGACACCATTTCTTTGATGGAAAATATGTGTTTTTTGGTTAATATGTAATTTTTTTCCATGGGTGTTGATGGAGAATCTTCTTTGATTGACATGGACAAGGGATTTTGGCACTACTGCAGCAATGAATGATGCCTTTTGGAAGGCTGGGTGATCATCTTTAATGAATGATATGGAGTTTTTTCTTTTTCTTTCCCCCCATTTTCCAATGAGCAAATATAACTGTCTAGGGAATCTTTGGAATTAAATGTCAAATACAATTATAATTGTAATTGTAATTCGATTTGATGCTTGTCGCTCTCATATCTCTATAAATAGTATTTCAGGGCCAATTACAAGATAGGTTGGTTGGTTGTTTTGGAATTGATCACACAAAGAATTGTAAGGATATTGAACATTTTAGTGTTAAGTCTTAAGTTCAATTTTGCTAATATGTACATGAAGTTCTGATAGTGATACTGGCAATATAAAATAGAATAGTTCAAGTTTGACACAATTTTCTCTCTTATGTATTGGTTTTATAAACTAGAATAATATAATCAAGGCTTATCTTATTTGTCTCTATTGATTTCCAATGGATGTATGGTTTTTTTCTTATTAATTCAAATAATTGATGTGATGTAAATTCTTGAACTGAGCTATAGGTTTATATTAAATCAAGTGCTAGGATGCTAGTAAGAAGTGATGGTTGAGATATAATGTTGAAATACTATAATGCAGTATTCTCAAAGCTTTGAATAATGTCATGTGTGAAATTTTTGTTTAATTATGTGGGTGTTAGAATTGACTCAGTTCTGAGGATGAGGCACTGGTCTAAGTAAGGTAATCATATTACATTGTGTTGATTAATTCAGCAACAAACTATTCACTAAATCAAATTCTCTGAAATGGGTTACAATCATGTTAGGAATTATTATTCTCAAGCTTCAAATATGATATATTATTAAGAAGAAACCAACTTCTTTGATACATTTTTTTAGTTGAGCCTCTATTTGAGAATTATTTGTGCGTTGCAATGTTTATGATAAAAATGACACAAGGATATTATGAAAAAAATTAGGAATACCCTCTTGGGTTTCATAGAGCCCGAAGTGTAGAAGTAAGGGCCTAATAATCCTTGTTTCTTGGCCAATCCTTTCCTTTACTTACCATTGGATTCTAGAAAATTTATAGGTAAATGGTGAGATTAAGTTTGGTTCTAGAAAAAAACCAACATGTGTAACTTAGCTCAGATTTTTATTAAACATCTTACCTCAACCACTAGTTGCGATTTACTTTTGAATAATGTGCCAAGCCAAGGAGAAATTTAAATTCCTCCTTGTTGTACCTATAGCACATATGCCCCGTTCCGAATGGGGACCCTCTCTTTTTTTTGCTTTGCTGGGTTGATTTTTCAGTCATCTCATTTTACGAGCCTCTATTTTTGAGTCCTAAGTGGTCAATGAGTCCTAAAGTAATCATCTTAGGTTGAACAAGTTTCACCCCCCCAAAATTTCTAAGTCTTTGTCCTTCATGGAGTCCCCTTGGAAATTTTCCCTGAAGACCTTTAAACTATCATCTTTCAACCATTGTGGGTTCGCCCTTACGGGCTGCCCCTAGTGGGATTCCATCGCCCCTTCACCATTTGTGTTGCAACCGAGTTGGTTTGGCCACCCGCCCTGTGGGTTCTGCGCTCAACTTCACTGATTCTCCTTACTGGCTTGTCGAATGACAAACATTTGTCTACCACTTGCCCCGTGGGCTCTGCATTTCCAGCCACTGATTATTTGAAAAATGCGCCCACCAAGCATTTAATGCCAACATTTAATGAGAAAAATTCTATAAATAGTCAAAATCGAGATGCCATTTTCATCAAAATTCTTTGCACTTGTCAATGCGCTCATCCTACTTCCATCGCCTCCACACCTAGGAGATCTCATCGTCGTTCGATCGATCATTTCCTTTAGATTTCTTAGTGATTCCTTGTAGGATATTGAGGTAAGGTTTTCATCGCCACTCAGTTGCAATTTTTTTATTCAAATCTTTAAAATTGTTAAGTGTTTTGGGACAAAAAACTCTGAAACTAGCTAGAAAAATGAATTCCCCATGGAACCCATGTCATCAAAATTGAAAATATTTTGAGTCTTGGTTGATTTAGGCTAGGCAGAACTTTGTGGCACAACCACTATTCTTGACAAGGGCCATCAAACCCTTGCAGCCCATAGACCTCCCACCATCATTGTCTCAGCGCTATGAAGATTGAATTTTAAACAACAGACACCATTTGTGTTGGGCCTATTTGCACTAACAAACGTCACCTCCTCGCCATCACCCTTGGGACTTAATGAAAATTCTAAGTTAGGAGAAATACTCACAACCTTTATGGGTCCTGCTTTGTGGCATTTCACCAATTGGTAGCCCTGTCTATTCATCATTTCCCAACAACAGTTTAACCCTAGCTTCCTACTCAATGGGCCCCACAAGGTCCTTTTCATCATCGTCAAAACAAATTAAACACTTAACCAAATTTCCCCTCGTGGCTGGCAACTCTCGTGGGTCCACCCTTGTGGTTTGATCATTACCTTGGGATCTTTTCCTAGCACCATTTCCAAACGGCTGTCATATGTCACTCTCCCACACCTTGGGTTTCGCTTGGCCACTCACTGCCAAGCAAGCATTGATGAAAAATCAACCCTTATGGGCTGCCTCCTGTAGACCGCCCTCCATTGTTCATTGCCGTTAGCAATGTCCGATCCTCAAATGGAAATTTTTTCCCTTCCATCCTCTTGGAAAGTCTTGAGCCTTTCCTCTCCATTCGGGTCATGTTCTTCAAAATTGGCTAAGTACTGGTCGACCCCGTTTTCCCATCCGCTATGTAGGCTCTACACGATACATCTCCCTTGGACCTCATCACGAAAAATGACTTAGTTAAACTCGATTGTGGGCCTGTCCTTACGAGTCGCCACCTTGTCCCAACCATTCCACGATCACCATTTGAAAATGGCTATGCTCAGGCTACCTTCCACCTGGTAGAGTCCAACTTTCCTATGACTGTTTGGATTCCCTTAAGAAAATGATGTACCCTAATGAATTTGGCAGGCCTGATGGTGTAGACCGCCTCCTACAGGCCATTATCCAGCCTTCGTTGTTTCAAAATGGCCACCACATAGCTACCTTCCAGTGGTTCTCACCCACATCCTTTGATGAACTTGAACTTTAAATGGGGTCTTGATGGTCATCCTCCCTGCCTATGGATCCCACTTTGTGATACTTTATCTCTGGGGTTCCTTCACGCCGACACCATTTTCAAATGATGGACCTTCAAACGGCCAAGGCATTGCTTGCCTCCACAGGCCTTGGACCCGCATGTCGAAATGATCATGCTACCACCTCAAAGACCTCAAGAGTTATTAGATATGCTTGACCAAAGGTCTTAATGCCTAGTGGGTCCCACTCTTTGTGCAGGAATTCCACATCCCTGGGTCCACATTTCTCAATCTTCCCGAACGAGGGGTAAACGATGATTTTTAGGAGATGTGATCTTTAAAAGATTAATCACTTGATCTAATGTTTGTTTTGTAATATTTTACTGATGCTCCCCTTGTTTTATATATGAATATTCTTACTATGCCTATGCTTGGGACCATTGGGGGCATCCGTTGAGCAAGAAAAGGGAAAGAAATTTGCTAAGGCCCCAAGAGGGAAAGAAGATAGGGACCATATGAAATATTAGTTTCACAAGGTGGAGGTCACCTCTCGAGTCACCACAAAATGGGACAACATTACAAACACCAACCTCAACCACATCAATATCGATGAATTCATGTAAAGGATCATAGTCAACCCCACCATAGAGAATGCAAAGAAGATAAGGAAGAGCGGGTTGGCCAAGGCAGCTAGTTTCCCGCTAGCTCTTGTAGTACCCGAACTAGTGATGGATTGTAAAGAAGCCTACCGAGAAAAGAGTAGGAGGATAGTGGACCGAGATGGTAAGGTGTTGGTTGGTCTCTCCACCAAATATATAGCAAAAACATTCTGCATCCCCACCTTTGACCTTATGGAGCAAGCCACCATGGAATATGCAGAGAACATATGGAAGGTGGACCCCCTGAAGTGCAAGAAATTGATTTATCAATACTGGTTAAAAGATAAAAGGGGGAGTGCAAAAAAGGTTCCCCAAGAATTGTATAGAAGTGACTTCTTTGAAGATTACCATGATTTAGTGACTTTGTTGAGTAGAGTCATGGGCATCCCGACTGTGGAATATTTCCTTGACTGGATGTTTTACTTCATTGAGGGAATTATCAAAGGAACAACCAAGTTCGATTGGGCTTGGATGATTAGCAAGAACTTGCATGAGAAGTTCATCGAAGTGAATAAGTCTCACCAATTTTACATGACATCCTATTTGTTCTACCTTATGGTTGATTCCAATCCATACCGAGGTTTGTTCATAGTACCAAACACAACTCCAGGCAGGGAATTGAAAGTGTATGACCGATACCCACAACTCCAATAAAGAAAATTCAAAAGGGACTATTGTAGGGTGAACAATGCATTCATCAGGCTTCTTGGAGGGGACTTAGAGGGAAGATTCACTCACAACACCCATGCCTTCATCCAGAGGTTTATATTTCTATTTATCGAGTTTCCTAAATTTACTTATATCCGAACCGAGGGCTTTAGTGATAAACCATACAAGTTGCCCCGGTATCCATATGATCGGATGATTTTATTAGAAGTGTTGAGGAAGCTGCAAAATGTGCACACTCTCCTCATAGGCAAGCAGCAAGAAATAGTATCATATCCTCTTACACTTGGGCAAGGGATGTATGCTCTCCTGGCAGCCGAAAGTGTCAAGCATTATGAAAAGGAGCTTGTTGAGTATAATCTGAGCTAGTACACTCCTCAACCGAGAATAGACCCCTATGGAAAATTAAAGAAATTTGTGGGGAAGGAGTATGCCCATCTACATCACATTGAAGATTTCTAGGCCAATTGTCAAGATGATAAAGAGGTACACATGAGGTATTATATTTGTATGACCACCTACTTTGTTAAAATAGTTAAGCTAGTCCTGGTGCCGGACCAGATTGTTGAAGATGAAAGCACCGTTATAGATCAAAGATTTGATTTCATTTCTAACCTATAATTGCCCCTCATACACTGGAATGAGGAAGAGCATAGTGATCTCAAAAATTCTAACAAATCCAATTGAGCACAGGACCAAACAATTGGTTGATGCACAAATTTCTCAATTGAAGCTTCAGGGAGCTGATTTGACATATGTCGAGCTCAAAGATGAGCTTGAGAGAGAGATGGATAGTGGGACCACCACTACAACTACAAAATCTCCCAAGTCTCCTATAGCTACTAGGTCCTAAAAGAGAAAGGAAGTATGCGAGCATTAGCCAAAGCATAAGGTATATTTGAGGAAGCCGTGAGAGGCCAAGACCTTGAAGAAATCAAAGAAATTGGGTAGGTTCTTTGAGATGCCCATAAATCAAGAAGATCCATTGCATGAAGGAAATGAGGAGGAAGAGGCTGAGAAACCCAAGTCACCACCTGCCACCTTTATCCTTGCTACTACCACCACCACCACTATTGTTACTCCTCCTTTCGCATCTCAAGAGCTAGCTGCCTCCTGTTCGCTCGTGGTGGATATCTTGGTTCACCTTGCTTCCACCTCACCTATTGCACTCATCATGGTAAGGGATTCCCCCTCTGCCACAACTTCCCCACTTTCCTCCTCTTCAATATCCCAATCATCTTTGGTTTTTCTAGCCTTAACAACAACAATGCCCACCCTCACTCTTCTAGAGGATTTTTCCAAACATATGCAAAACATTCCTATGGAGCTTTTCGGAGTTTTGATGAACCTCTCAGTGAAAGCTGCCTTGGCTCAAACCATTGCTAGTCTCCCTATCCCTCCTAAAATAAAGCCACCCAAAATGGACATAACAATGAAAATATCAGAAGGATTGGAGAGACGAGAAAGCGAGGCAATTGAAAAGGAAAAGGATGTTGAACTTGATGATCCCTTCACAGATGACTACCATGCACATCCAAAGCATCAACACTTAGTCATCGATGAAGTGGTATATGAAGAAGAAGAGAATTCACAATGCTCAGAAGAAGAAAATATTGAGGGCCCTGATGCCAAATATGTCATAGAATCCTTTGATTAAGAGCTCAAAGAGAAGTTTTCCAAACAACTCAAAGATGTTGGAGAGGAAGCTGAGGGGCAGTCTTCTAAGGAAGAAAAAGATAAAGATAAAGACATGGAGATATTTACCAAGACTCCAAGAAAAGACCAAGATACATGCCTTGGCCAACAAGAAGAGGTGCCTCCTAAGAGGGAAGAAGAAGAAAATGAATAAGAAGATACACTTGAAGAAGAGGCTGAAACAAAGAAAATCCCTGAGGCAGCAACATAAAGAGCTTGGGAAAGAAGAAGAAAATTTACCTGAAGGGGAAGATAGCCCCAAAGAAAAGGAAAATTTTGTATTCATCCATGACCCAGATGAGGAGGATGAAGAGAAAACAAAGAAAGAATCCTCAAATCATGAAGAAAGAGAGATCCAACATATGCAAAGACAAGAAGGTGATCATGAATAACCAAAGGAGGGATCCCAAATGCCCGAGTGTCTAGAGAAACAAATACAAAATAAGACCCATGCCCCCATGGATCCAAAGGAAAGACTAGAGGCTATCATACCATGGGCTCAAATAGGAGCCAAGAAATAAAAGAAGTTGAGGGTCTGATCACACATCACGATGGATGTGTCGGGATCCTGAACGGTGCAAATTTCCACCCTGGTGATGGATAAAGAGGAAGGGGTAACTTACAATATCTCCACTATTGATCCAGGTACAACTATGAGGGAGAAAAAGATTGATCAACTCTAGGGGTCCATGGCTACATTTTTTCATAAAATGAATAAAGACCAGTCCTCCAAGGAATTGAAAAAATAGGTGGTAGATCTAACCGCCTACATACAAAAATGGTCTTCTACTGAGGAATTGCCAACAACATCATCAACCCTGCCATTGTTGCTATCAAAGGATCACATGCACAAGCTAGAGAAAAGGAATAATTTGTGCAAGGAAAATGAGGATTTTCTCTGGTGGGTAATTTACAATAGAGATATGAGCATCGACCATGTCATCTGCTTAGTGAACAAGTTCCAGGACATGCAAAAGTAGCTAGAGACCACTAAGAGGACCTGCCACCTCTTCACTAAGCTATATAGGATCACTTATCCTAAGCTTGAAGCCTTCCTTAAGATACCTGACAAGTTATGGTAAAATGAGTTAGGTCTAGAAAAGAGTGATCAATGGCTAGTTGAAACATGGAAAATGAGCTTGGACCAAAGGGAAGAAGTCTTGGAGTGAGTGCTTGATGAGGTTGAGATCAATTTAGAGTGGGCCAAAGAACATAGGGCAGATGTTGAGGAGTACTCGAAGCTCATGATAGACTTTGACATAACCCCCGCCAAGCTAGATCCCTGAAAAATAAGGCCATATTTCCATAAGAAGATGGAGAAAGAGACTGCAAATGCATTAATGCCAGATTTTATGGAATTTGCTGCTAGGGCTTTTGTCCAATCTAAAAAATGGCCAAGGCTATGCCCAAGTTCCTAAAGAATTGAGAGTTGATCACGAGCCGATTAAATAAATTGTCTTTTCAATTGATCCAATCTAATATAATGGAATGGGATAAGCTTATTCGGGTATTGATCAAAAAGTTCATGGAATATGCCACATTTCAAAAGGAGGTTGGAAAGCCTGTCATTGATGATGAGTTCCTCACTATTTAGTTGCTGCAAAAGAGCAATCAACAAAAATACAAAAGTGCTACAGTGTGGATCACTAGAGGAAAAAATAGGATAGAAGACAAATAATATATTTTAAATTATAAAATATTTGTGGGTAGAGGAAACCCTAGTTTGTAGTGAAACTTGGCCACACAATGAGATTAAATCTTGGCCACTCATTTTTATTTTTGAGCACTATAAATAGGGTGTCTCCTCTCATTTTCAAAGAGATAGTTGAGTTGTTGTAAAGACATGTTGCTGAAATTATAATATAAATTCATTGATTTGGTGGGTTCTTGAGTTTCATTCATGTTTCATGATTCTTCTCCTCATAGTTGATAGATTTAAGTAGATTTACTTTGTTGTTCTATGTGTTTTACATGCTTTAGTGGATTAGTAGATGTTGTTCATTGATGTTGAAGAATTATGTTGTGTTGATGCCCTTCCTTGTTCATGATTTTTGTTGTTTTTTGATGATAAAAAACTGTGTAAAGCTAGTCTAAACATATATTGAATGTTGCACATAAAATTCATCTTTTATTCATGTTGTACTATGAATGAATGGTTGAAAATATGCAGACCCTAGGAGATAGCACTAGTTTCATGATACTGCAAGTTGATTTGGTTAAGTGGAACTTAGTTTCAAGAAGTTTGTGCACTATAGCGTTCTCCATTATCACTGTTCATTGGTATTGTAGGTCCAAGAACTTCTTCCTTTCCCTTCCCTTTTGACCTTTCTTTAAAATAGTAATTTAGTCAAAGTTCAGGCATCATTGCAAAGCCAAATTTGATGATGAAAGTAGAGTTTAGACTGTTGTCTTGAACTTGCAGCAATTGCACATCAATTCCAACTCTCAAGAACTCCATTCAAAGAACCAGTTTCCCTCCAAATTAACATGCGTAAGGCTTCCCTATGATTACCAAAAAATCACATAAAACTAATTGAGACATTCCAAGCAAGTCATGACTTGACACCCGAGAGACCTCGGGGTAGGATTTTGTAATTTGTTTGCAGATTTCTACCTTTCAAGAGAGGTGATGCACTTATGTATTACTTGTGTTGAGAAGTGCAAAAAAACTCATCAACACTCCTCTCACAACAATTTCATCTATTCCTACTTACACAAATCCTCATGTTACAACAACAATGCAACCTACTATTAATGGGCTTCCTTCCTTGGATATTTCCACTAGCATCCCTAGTACCTTTGTGGCATCCCACATCATATCTCCTACCAATTTACCTTCTATAAGAATTCCATTCACTTGTCCCTCAAACAAATACACATCTCCACCTTATTCACCTCCAAGAAAGTCATGACTTGACACCCAAGAGACCTTGGGGTAGGATTTTGTAATTTGTTTGTAGATTTCTACCTTTCAAGAGAGGTGATGCACTTATGTATTACCTATGTTGAGAAGTTCAAAAAAACCCATCAACAAAACTGGTGCTAGAAGGAGGGCATGACTCGTGTTAATTTGGATTGAATCGGTTCATTTTCCTGTGAAAGATTTCATAGTCTTAAGATCCACACCAAATAGAGGGGAATTTCAAGAGCTACCACCCCCTACTAGGGCTAGAAGAGATAAAAGAGGGGAAGCATCCACCTTCGGTGCATCCAACCAACCCACTTCACCTTCATCGTCATCCTTGCCTTCCACTCATTCACCCTCATCTTCTCCTTCACCCTTGGCAGCCTCTTTCTCTTCCCAGCCACTTCAAACTGCCTTCAGGCTACCATCTTCCACAACCAAGGTGTCACCTTCCAGACCAACACACTTCCTTTTATGGTTGTTGTTCCAATAGTTGTTTCTTACCGTTTGCAACCTCAAGTCAATCTGGTGCAACCTCCTCCACCTCTGCCTCCCATGGCATGGTTGGGTAACAACCCATCTCCTTTGTCCTTCAACGTTGACCATGATATGCCAAACAATTTGGAGGGATTTTATACCAAGTTTAATCCTTAGATCCATAGAGGACAAAAAAAGATCACATCAAGATATTTCAAATGGCTTTGAAGGATATGTAGATTCAACATGAAGACATAGCATGTAGGCTCTTCCCTTATTCCTTGGGGGAGGAGGCCTTCTATTGGTATGTTCATTTACCAACAGGAAACATAACTACTTAGGATCTATTGAAGAATACCTTCCTGTAAAAATTTAAGGTCCCAGTTAGCCTTTTCGAGTTATACCATCAGCTCATGGCCATCCAAAGAGAAGTCAACGAGTCGATCAACTCTTTTAATGATAGATTTCGCTGAGCATACATGAGACTGCAAATGCCTTATATGGTTGACAATCCGTCCACTTGATTAGTATACTATGCAACTTTGGACAACCTCACTTTCACCTTGGTGAAAAGGATGAACCCACCACCTACCCAGTTGACAGATGCCCACACAGAAGTAATCAAAGCCAGTATGGATCTAGGACAACACATTTATGGTCTGTTGTCATCTTTGGGGCTAGTTTCCCATCCATATTAGGTTCAAGGGATTACCCAAGCCTTAGCACAATAGATACCTCTGATGAATCAAATTTTGCAACTCACAATGGTGTCCCACGTCGAACAACCATTGAATCAGGCACCTCCCATGCCTTAATATTTATAGCCTCAACAATAGTCAATTCATGCTCAGCCACCCTAAGTGCTGACATACCTTCAAAGTTATGAGTTCCCACCTGCTCATCAAAATCAACCAGTAGTGCAGTCGATCTTCCTTCATAATTCAGCTTCACAGCCAAACAATGCAGAGAAGGATCAGATAGATAAGCTAATCAAAATGATTAAGAAGATGTCAATAAAAATGACACACCTGAGAAATTAAAATAACCAGCTACAAGCCTCTCAAAGAAGCATCCAAGCCAACCTCAATCGTGACAATCATGACAACTATGATGCTGGTGCTTTTTCTAGAAAAAATACGAAAGAAGTTATAATTCGGGGAAGAACTTCAATAGAAGGCCTTCACAAAGGAAAAATAAAACATGGAACATGAGGCCAAACAATCATGGCATTCCCATGCCTCTTGACCATCCAAGCAGTAGTGACAAGACTACGAGCGGGGTATACTTAGCTGAGGCTGCCTTATTCGATTTGTGCCGCATTCACAAGACAAGTAGACATTGTGAATTGGATTGTCCAAAATTCCAGACGGTCACCCAGATTTTCCAAATAGAGGTCCAAAATTTCATTGATAGTTTGGGATGCAGGGACATTGTCCCATCTAAACCATACGATTCCTCAGTGCTGGTTTTAAACCAAGCTCCTTTCCCAAAGGGTGAGAGCAACATACCTGAGAATGAGGTTGCTGCCCCAAATGATGACAAAGCAAAAGATGTAAGTTCCAAAATTCCTTTGTCTCAGCTCTTCAATTTAGTAGATAATGGTTTGATAGATGAGGAAGAGTTGAGAGAGGATGAAGTCCGAATGTTCCTGTTACCAATTTTTATTGTCTTGCTTAAAATTGGTAATCATAAGGGCAATTACTTGCTGGGGTACATAAATTTTTATTACAAGTCATTCAATGAAATTTTATTCTCAGAATGAAAGTATGTTTAGAAATGATTTGCAAAATCATTCAACAGTTTAAACTAAAACTGGTTGAACAGTTCAACAAAACAAAAAATCAAACAAAATTTCATTGAAGAAAACAATGTTTAGGATGAACCATTCATTTGCAGCGATTGTCTTTGAATAAGGCATTGCAGATAAAAGAACAAGAATGCAAGAAATCAATAATTTAATTACAAAATTTATGTTTTAGAGCAATTGCAATTACATTGTTTCATTGTGCAATAAGATCAAATTCAGAAAAATAACGGAAGCCATTGAATTTCATGAACAATTCATTTATTGAGAAAAATGTTCTGTAATCCCACACAAATTGTGGGTAGACCAAGTTGATTCAACTCAACAAGAAGTACAAAATATATAACTAAGGAACAAGTCAAGTGGAACATGTAAAAGAAAATCATGTCGTCATTTCCTTAAGGGCCGGTGTAGGGTAGGCTTTTCATTCTTCAGCTTGGTTTTGAACACTTTCAGTCTTTCACTCCTCTACTCCTCAAATTCAAAACCTGCAGTTGGTAGAAAGTGGTGTTAGAGCTCGGGTCATGAAGTTAAAAACATGCTATGTTCAACTGAAATATAATTTTTACTTGTCAAACTAGATCAACTTAGTCAAACAATAAGAGATAATGAAAAATTGTTAGATAAACCATCGAAAAGAATAATTTAATCCATTGTTTTTTTTCTGACTTGTTTGTTTCATGTGCAGAAACAGGATATGTAATGTTGTTGTTTATTCGTCAGTTTCAGAATGAGTAGGGTTAAATGTGGCTCCCACAAGGCTGGAGCCCAGCTCATTTAAGTTGTGCAGTTTATTACAATGCTTAGTCATTAGAAGCAAGATAATGGTAATCATCAAGGAACCATAAGAAAATGAACAAATCTTTTCAGACTTCAAATGGACAAATTAAAAGCAACCATGAACAAATTTAGTTATTACTTGTTCATGAGAGCATGAAAATGATAAGTATATATTCATCTTGAAACAATCTAGCAAAGGTGTTAAGAACATATTAATTTATGATATCAATAGGAATTACAACACTTAGTTATCAAGAGCAAAGATGAATGCATCATTTTCAGATTTCATGGAGACAACATTATGTCATTCACATAATTTTGTGATATGATATTAAAGGCTCAGTGATGATTACCAACAGTTATTGTGTAGGAGAAATATACCATCCTTGGTACCAAGATTATAGGTGTCAAAAAGAGGGTAATGAGGAACACAAAAGTGGAATGGAGTTTCATGGTGGCTCATTCAAGTACAAAAAATGGCGAGCAGAGAGTTTTTGAAGAAAATAAACACGATAAATGAAGAATAAAAATCATATGGTGGTGGCCAATATCACTAGTATGATTCACAAACTACAAGAAGCCTTCAAGAGATCAACAGAGAATGCTCACAGTTGCGGCTAAAAGCCTAGTAAAGCCTTGGAAAACTTACAAAAAATGAGCAAATGATACTTCCAAAAAGTAAAACCCAGGTGTATGGCTGCAACCAAGAACTCACTATTTTTTTTTTTTGTATGAAGAGAAACTTAATGGAAATCGCAGGTTCCTCTATTCATTTTCTCCAAAAAAAGAGGCTCTACCAAAGATTCTCATGGTGGCCTATATGTAGGAAGTCTGAAAAATACATGAAAACCTAGCTAGAGTTTAGTTGATGGCACCCAAGGTAAAACCAGAGACAAAAAATAAATATCAAGAAAATGCATAGGGCCGCGCCCAAATAAACCCTTCAAAAAGGATTTTACGAGTGAAAGAGAGGCTCAAATTTAGATTTAAGGAACAAATTACCTTGTTCTTTCCTACAACAAGACCTTCAAAAATTAGTGAGAATAGCGTAGAGGATAGAGGTTTCTAGCATAGAGAAGTCGACTGGGTTTTTCATAGCAATGCCCTCAATACTTGAAAGATCTCGAACCAACATATATTCATGGCGGTCACAAAAGAGAAATGCAAAATAGCAGAAAAATAAAAGAAGTATATGAGGAGTTTATCCATGGTCGCGGCTTGGAAAAGCCCCAAAATCTTACATAGTAAAAGAGACTTCACAGTTTCGAGACAAGAGCTAGACTTACCAGGATAGAAGCTTTAGAAAACTTCACAATGGCATCCTATACAAAAGACTCCTTATGCAGCTCGCCCTAGGGTTTTCATGATGGTGGCACTTCAATACTAGAGGATAAAATGATAAAGGCAAAGAGTTATGAATAAATGTTTTCATATTAGGGTTGATAGCCTAAAAGGCTTGTTGGAGGAAGGCATTCTTTTTGCCTAAGTTTATTAAAAATTGATTCACTCATCAAGGAAACCGTGGCTTTTCCTATCCATGAGTTCCCTCTTAGGTCTCTTTACAAAAGTCAAATATAGACTTAGGTCTTTTATTTTGTGACTTTACCCAATAACTTTATATTTTGCATTTATTGTTGCAAATTCAAAGATATCTTGTATTTAAAGTGATACTCATAAGTCATTTTAAATGAAGATTTACTTTTTATAAAAATGCAAATAAAAGTTGTAAGATAAGGCTGTATTTTTTGCATTTATACTCAAAGCTTGTAAATCTTTATTTAAAGTGATGAGTTATAAATCACTAAAAATATTTAGATATTTTTGAAATGCAAAAGTAAAGTGTCGAGTATATTTTTCAAAGACTTGGTAAAAGGAGTTCAAAATGGACTTATGAAGACTTACTCAAATCATGGGAGAGGTTGAGAAATCAGTGCCAACATGTTGGAGCATTTTTAGGGAGTTTGGAGCCAAAATCAGTTTCAGAATGAGTGGGGTTAAATGTGGCTCCCACAAGGGTGGAGCCCAACTCATTTAAGTTGTGTAGTGAATTACAATGCTTAGTCATTAGAAGCAAGATAATGGTAATCATCAAGGAACAATTAGAAAATGAACAAATCTTTTCAAACTTCAAATGGACAAAGATTAAAAGCAGCCATGAACAATTTTAGTTATTAATTTTTCATGAGAGCATGAAAATGATAATTATATATTCATCTTGAAACAATCCAACAAAGGTGTTAAGACCATATCAATTTATGATATCAATAGGAATTACGACACTTAGTTATCAAGAGCAAAGATGAATGCATCGTTTTCAGATTTCATGGAGACAACATTATGTCATTTACATAATTTTGTGATATGATATCAAAGGCTCAGTGATGATTACCAGCAGTTATTGTGTAGGAGAAATATACCATCCTGGGTACCAAGATTATAGGTGTCAAAAAGAGGGTAATGAGGAACAAAAAAGTGGAATAGAGTTTCATGGTGGCTCATTCAAGTACAGAAAATGGTGAGCAGAGGGTTTTTGAAGAAAATACACTTGATAAATGAAGAATAAAAATCATATGGTGGTGGCCAATATCACTAGTATGATTCACAAAATGCATGTAGCCCTCAAGAGATCAACAGAGAATGCTCACAGCCGCGGCTAAAAGCTGAGTAAAGCCTTGGAAAGCTTACAAAAAATGAGCAAATGATACTTCCAAAAAGTAAAACCCAGGTGTATGGCTGCGGCCAAGAACTCACTAGTTTTTTTTTTGTATGAAGAGAAACTTAATGGAAACCGCAAGTTCCTCCATTCATTTTCTCCAAAAACAAGGGCTCTACCAAAGATGCTCATGGTAGCCTGTATGTAGGAAGTCTGAAAAATACATGAAAACCCAGCTAGAGTTTAGTTGATGGTGCCCAAGGTAAAAACCAGAGACACAAAAAATAAATATCAAGAAAATGCATAGGGCTGCACCCAAATAAAACCTTCGAAAAGGCTTTTACGAGTGAAAGAGAGGCTCAGATTTAGATTCAAGGAACAAATTACCTTGTTCTTTCCTGCAAAGAGACCTTCAAAAATCGGTGAGAATGGCGTAGAGGACTGTGGTTTCCAGCATAGAGAAGTTGGCTAGGTTTTTCATAGCAACACTCTCAATACTTGAAAGATCTTGAACTAGCATATATTCATGGATGCCACAAAAGAGAAACGAAAAATAGAAGAAAAACAAAAGAAGTATATCAAGAGTTTATCCATGACCGTGGCTTGCAAAATCCCCAAATATATTACGTAGTAAAAGAGACTTCACAGTTTCGACACAAGAGCCAGCCTTACCAGGATCGAAGCTTCAAAAAACCTCACAATGGTGTCCTTTAGAGAAGACTCCTTATGCAGCTCGCCCTAGGGTTTTCATGATGGTGACACTTCAATACTAGAGGATAAAATGATAAAGGCAAAGAGTTATGAATGAATGTTTTCATATTAGGGTTAATACCCTAAAAGGCTCACTAAAGGAAGGCATTCTTTTTGCCTAAGTTTATTAAAAATTGATTCACTCATCAAGGAAACCGTGGCTTTTCCTATCCACAAGTTCCCTCTTAGGTCTCTTTACAAAAGTCAAATATAGACTTAGGTCTTTTATTTTGTGACTTTACCCAATAACTTTATATTTTACATTTATTGTTGCAAATTCAAAGATATCTTGTATTTAAAGTGATACTCATAAGTCATTTTAAATGAAGATTTACTTTTTATAAAAATGCAAATAAAAGTTGTAAGATAAGGCTGTATTTTTTGCATTTATACTCAAAGCTTGTAAATCTTTATTTAAAGTGATGAGTTAAGAATCACTAAAAATAAAGATATTTTTGAAATGCAAAAGTAAAGTGTCTAGTATATTTTTCAAAGACTTGGTCAAAGGAGTTCAAAATGGAGTTATGAAGACTTACTCAAATCATGGGAGAGGTTGAGAAATTAGTGCCAACATGTTTGAGCATTTTTAGGGAGTTTGGAGCCCAAAATCAGGAGTTTGCATTTAGTTTTGAATTCCTTTTGACTTGACTTGAGTCACGGAGTGATATGAGGCATAGATATAGAGTTATCTTTCAGTTTTGATCCTGATTTGGAGGGCTTTCCATTTGCATACGACTCACCAAGTTGGTGAAAGTTGGAAAACTCTTGTTGGAGTTGGTTGGCATTGCATGCCTTATTTGGAGGAAATGATTGACAACACATGTGATTTTGGAGCCAAAATTCAATTTCGAATTTTGGAGACAATTTCTATAAGTCTTTCTTTTCTTTTAGTGGAGGAGTTAGTTCTTGGTTTGGAGATTGTTGTGAGAGCATTCACTCAGATTTTTATAACTTATGATTTCTTGAGATTTGTAATACAGATATCCCAGATTTTTCAACAAGAAGCTTGTCTTTCCTTCTCAGATTTGTCTTGTGCAAGTATTGTGTGTAAGCTTTTAGGATTATTTTTTTGTGATTTCCATGAGATCCTTCTTTTTAATCGTATTGCCTCAATGTCTTGTTTAGATTCAATATATTATAGTGGAGGTCATTGACTGTGTTTTCTTACACTTGTTGAATGCTTGTTATGAAAACATTATCATTTTATTTCAAACAAACTTCAATCATAGAAGCCTATCAAATGAAGTATTTATGCAAAACACACTTGATTGAGCTATGAATCCTTTAGTTTTCAAATTGATTTATCTTGTGAGATTTTAAATGCAGATTTAGGTCATCTTTCACATATTGGTGAATCGCCCATTTTTAGTTTTATTTCTTTCTTAAAATTCCTTCTATCCCTTTTCACCTCCTATTAAAAATCAGTTTTACAAGAAAATGCAAAGGGAACCAGCCCATAACCTGGAGGTCCACTTCATTCCTTGGTCACCCACAACCTCGAATTGTTCCCATGTGTCAATAGGTTGCTATAGTTCATAGCTTAGCAACGGTGCAAACCTTATTTGACAAAAATTCCATCAAAGGGCAACCCCATATGATTTGAGAAATAGACAAGAATGTGGGAAAGTAGGTGGCCCTTTCACAACCTCCACCCCACCTAAAAACTTTGGCACCCCTCCTGACCCAAATGCTAGTAATAACCCAGGATATCCTCATGTACCTACTCAATACTTTAACAAGAATAGGTAGCAAGGTCAAAATCATAACCAACCTATTGGCTCCTCCCAAAATACCTCTTTTGAAGCCAATATTGAACAAATGGGGGAGTATGTAGTAGAGGAATTCAAGAAGTTCAAGTTGAGTTTTTCTGAATTTGAGTTGCTCAAAGTCCTAGCTATTAGGAATGCATTTTTTAGAATGATCAATGGGAATCCTTCTTCCAAATCATCCTAGGAAGCACCCACCAAGAGGGTTTCCTTTGATGAACCTATCGTCTGGAAGATATTCAAGAAGAGGACATACCTTCCTTCAAATCAAAAAGCAAACAAACACCCTACCAAGGAATCAGATCAAACCCAAGCCCAAAACAAAGGTAATGATAAAGATAAAGGTCAAGTAGCCTAGGTTGACATTTTAGGAGGGTTGTTTCAAGGAAAGTTGGAGACTCCTTTTTTGACCACCATTAGGATATTTGGGAAGAATTTACATAATTGCGTGCTTGATTTTGGAGCCTCTGCCAATGTCATCCCCTTGGCTGTCTGCAAAGAATTGGGGGTAGTCCTGACTCCCTCCCGATGCAAGGTGATACAACTGGATAAGACGAAGATCAACATAGTTGGAAAAATTAACAAAATACCTATGCAAATTGCTGCTACTATGAGGATACAACATACCATCGATATTCAAGTTGTTGATATCCTAGACACTTATGACATCATTTTTGGAAGGGATTTCACATGGGAATTAAATAGATATGCTGCCACAAATTATTCTCACCTATGGCTACCATGGAAAGGGCTGTCAAATCAGATCTGTATAGATCAGGAAGGTCACACATGAAATTCATGATTATGGAGTACAACAAAACGAATGATGTGATGTTCAGTGAAATAGAACTTGGGAATTACTGCCCCATGGCATATCTAGATGAACAAGAATGCTATAAGAAAGAAGTGACTGAGGAAGTCCTTTTCGTGTTGTGCAACCCACCCATTGGTTTGGCCCACATGCCCCAAAGCACAAAAGTATTGATTGAGTCAGATGATGAATATTCCTATGAAGATGGTAGTCTTGGATTGGTAGATGGCTTCCAAGATTTCATGGAGAAATGTGTGCAGGATCAGCTCAGTCTTGGTGCCAGAATGGATTTTCAAGATCTCTTGTTACCCAGTTGGTGCAGGGTACATAATACTTCCCACTTTGAATTTGAATGCTTCTTGTGCCAAAAATAAATTGAGCACATCAAAGGATAGGTCACCCCAAAAGGGGGGGATCAATTGGTACAACCGAATCAAGGCCGTGTTGAACGTGCACAACCTTCTAAAGTTTCTAAATTAAAGGCATCGCTAGTTGTAAACAAAAATTCTATAGGTTCCAAAGCCGATGATTCTTCCTAGTTTTGGACGTTGTGCTTTGACGGGTCCAAATCCAAGAAAGGAGCCAGAGCTGGATTTGAGTTGATCAGCCCAACGGGTAAGTCATAATTTGCTACTCATAGGCTTCAATTCTATTGTACAAATAATGTAGCAAAGTATGAGGCTTTAGTCCTTGGTCTCCTAATGGCATTGAGGAAAAGGGTCAAAATGTTACAAGTATTTGGTGACTCAGAGTTAGTCATGAAACAAGTGATAAATATTTATTCTTGCTATGATAGAATACTAACTAATTATATGCATAGGGTATGGGATCTTTTAGAAAGCCTAGATGTGTTTAATATTTAGTTGATCCCTCACTCCCAAAATCGTATCGCTAATGTCTTGGCTCAAGAAACCAACACCCTCCAACCTCTATCATTGTCAGGGCTCAAGAGGCTCACTATCAAGCTCACCTCCACCCCATCTATGCCCGATAATGTCTCTAAATTTCAAGTGTTCAATGATGATAAGCACATCTTGGATTTCATCACTAGCTCTGATGTGTTTGCAACTCAGATAATTGAAAAGACTGAGCCTGAAGAGGCCAAATTAGATATAGAAGGGGTTATTAACCTCAAAACCAATAATATTTCTAGAGGTATTGTCCAACTTGAGTGGATGTTTGACTTAGATCATATCAGAGATCAGGATCAACAAGCAAAGGACTCTATCAACAATCAGTGTGATGCCCATAACCTTGGAACAACCAAGGAAGTCGAGAATGTATTTATTGGTAAGGTATGTACACCAAAAGAGAAGAAAGAAATTTTTAATGTTTTGTAGAAGTATCATGATTTAGTTGCTTGGAGTTATGAGGATTTTAAGATGTATGACACATCAATCATTACACACACCATTCCTCTCAGGCCAGATGTAAGACTACTTCGATAGCAAAAATGCCCTATCAATGAATTTTTGGAACCAATTATTTACAAAGAAGTACAAAAGTTGTTGTCTGCAAGAATCATCTTTCCAGTCAAACACTCCACATGGGTGGAAAATTTGGTTCTGGTCAAGAAAAAGAATGGAGAAATCAGGTTGTGCATAGACTTTTGTAACTTGAACAAAGCTTCAGAGAAAGACAATTACCTGATGCTTTTGTTGGATGAGGTACTTCAGATAGTCAATGTTTCTCAAATGATGTCTTTTGTAGATGGATATTCTAGGTATAACTAGGTAATGGTGCAATATGAAGACAAACATAAAACAATGTTTACCACCAAGTAGGGAACCTTTGCATACAAAAGGATTCCTTTTGATCTCATCAATGCTGGCACCAACTTCTAGCATTCGATGTAAATCACCTTCAAGGAAATGATTGGTAAGTGCATTATTATTTATATGGATGATCTTATGATTCTTTCAAAGAATAGTGGAGACCACGTCTTCGATCTATGCAAAGTCTTTTAGAGATGCAAAGAGCTCGGTATTTCTTTGAATCCAAAGATGTGCATCTTCGAGGTTATTGAGGGAAAGTTGTTGGGGCATGTCCTCTCTAAGAAATGAATATCCATTGAACACGAATGCATCTAGTCCATCAGGAAGATTCAGCTACTGAGCAACAAGAAATAATTGAAGTCTTTCTTTAGAAAGATAAATTTTGTCAAGAAATTCATCATGGGATTTGTTGAGAGAGTTAAGCCACTCAATGCCATGTTGAAGCAAGACGCCAAGGTTGAATGGAAACCAGAGGCAAAGAAAGCCTTCGAGGATATAAAGAAAGAAATTGTTGACACACTAGTGTTGGTCAACTCTGACTACCTGAAGTCGTTCTATATTTACTCATTTGCTTTAGACCATTCTTGTGCCAGCATATTGACTCAAAAGGATAATGAAGGAAATGAGCACCCAATTGCCTTCATGAGTGCCTCGTTCAAAGATGCAGAGTTAAGATACCACAATGTAGAGAAGCAAGAATATGCTCTAGTAAGAGGGTTCAAGAAGTTTAGATACTATATCTTTCATAACAAGGTGTTTTCCATAGTGTTAGACCTGGTCGTAAAGACATTGCTGATACAAAATGAGCTGGGAAAAAGAAGAGAAAAATGGGTCACTTTGCTGCAAGAATATGACATGGAGATTCAACTAATCAAATTAGTAAGAGGGAAAGCCCTTACCCAAATGATAGCTGAAGCAGTAATTGAAGCAAGATGTGAGCTTACTATTCAACAATATCAACTCAAAGATTTCTCTCCCAAAGATTGGTACAATGAAATTGTCTACTACTTGCTAAACCACAAGTGCTTGTGTTGCTTGCAGGGAGTCCAAAATCATTCCCATAGGCTAAAGATCAGTAGCTATATGCTGCAAGGTTCTATACTTTACAAGAAAAAACATGAATGGATCTACCTCAAATGCCTGGGCAAAGAGGAAGCAGTCTGAGTGATGAAGGAATTTCATGATAAATTTGGCACTGGTCATGGATCCAATCCTTCAACCTGTCATCGAATCTTGTGGATCGAGTAGTATTGGCTGACCATCTTCAAATATGTGTATCATCATGTTCAAACCTACCATGTTTTCCAGATCACCGTTGTTAGAGAAATAAATGCTTCTCTCCCGCTCCAACCAATTTTGGAGGTAAGATTGTTTGTGCAATGGGGTCTTGACTTCATTGGTCCGGTAAGCCTGCCATCCTCTAGAGGCCACAGGTACATTCTAACCACCTCTTATTATTATATTATATGGATGAAAGAAATTGCATGTAGGCAATGTATGATAGAGGTAGTTACTAATTTTATTGAAAGTTTTATTTTGAATCATTTTGGTTGCCCATATGCCCTCATTTGTGATAATGGCCTTGAATTTTTCTTGCTAAAATTTTCCAATTGGGCCTTTGATTACAGAATTTCCCTTAATTTTTCATCCAATTACTACCCTCAAGGAAATGGTCTCGCTTAATCTATGAATACGAACCTGATCATCATGATTAAGAAGCTACTTGGCAAAAATCCCAAAGATTGGCACACCTAGTTTCGTTTTGGTCTTTGGGTAGATCGCACTCGCCACAAGGCTTCCCTAGGTGATTCCCCATTTCATCTAGTCTATGGACTAGAACTCATCTTTCTTGTACACCTAAATATTCCCACCCTCCAATTTATCAATTATTATTATGAGGAGTGAGATCACCGAGAAGGCCGCCTAGCTGAATTGTTACATCTAGAGGAAATTTGTGATAAATCCATTGAAAATTTCACCAAACATCAGGGTGTAGTCAAAAGATGGTTTGACCATTGAGCTAAAGTAAAGGCCTTTAAAATTTATGATTTGGTCCTATGTTGGGACAAGGCCGATGAAAAAGGGGGACATGACAAATTCAACAAGCTCTAGTTTTGCCCCTTTCAAATTTCAAAATTTTTAGAAGATAATGCCTTTCGCCTCAAGACATTAACTGAAGATGATGTCCCATTTTCGGCTAATGGGAAGCATCTCAAGCATTATTTCATTATCTAAGATTTCACCATTGGCCTTTGTAAATAATTGTATATAGGTTAGTTTAGGTTTCCCTCCCGCTCCGTTGTTTTGCTTTGTTTTTGCTCTCTGTGTTTCCTACCCCCGGCTATTTTGTCTTGTTGAGGGTGTCCTTTTTCTTACTACGGTGGTCATACTTGGTTTGATGAATGGTTCACTTTGCTACCTACTCTTTGTGTTCCTTGGATAATTATTCACTCCAAACTATTGGTCTCTAATCGCCTCCGTGAAGTTGGTTTCCTTACTTGAACTCTAAATTGACCTAAGAAGAGACCCTTATTTTAATCCTTTTTCACTTATCTTGGATCGTACATGACATTGCACTTTAATTGTTTCCAAGAAGTTGTGCAATGGCTATTAGGAAGGCTAACAAAGTGAAAAATATTAAGTTTTCTCCAGTGACCACTTTGATTTCAAACCCACCATGAGCTTCAGTGTTTACGCAGTTGAGCAAGAAGAAAAAGGAAAATATTAAGAAAAGAAAAGAAAAGTCAAAATATACAAATTTGTGGGAGTGCGAATAAATATATCGAGGCTATGGACACCTAGTTGGAAATAGAAAAATGTTCATGGAATCATAGTGATAACTCTGTTGGGGCTATGGACACCGGACTGGTAGCGGAGCAATGTCCAAGTTACTTTTGGGGTTAGAAAACTTATTTAGCTTGTCCTCACATGATCAACGGCTACTTGTATATACTTCAAAGAAAGGAAATGACTTTGCCATGTAGACACTTCCAAGATACTCCTGCACATTGATTTAGTTAAGGATCTCATCCTCCCCTGACTTCCTAATTCATCTATGGAAATCAACTTTTGGTCTGCGAAACCAGAGATTATAGGTTCTGAATGAACATTTATCCTTGGAACTCTTGGGAGCGTTCCCTATCAGAGTCACCATTTGTTGTGCCTATAACACACACGCCCCATTTCAAATGGGGACCCTCTCTTTTTTCTCTTTGTCAGGTTGCTTTTTTTGTTTGTCTCATTTTGTGAGCCCCTATTTTTGAGTCCTAAGTGGTCAATGAGTCCTAAAGTCATCATCTTGGGTTGACCAAGTTTCATCCCCCCAAATTTATGTCTTTGACCTTCACAGAGTCCCCTTGGCAGTTTTCCCTGAAGACCTTTAAACTACCATCTTTCAACCATTGCGGGTTCACCCTTGCGGGTCACTCCTGGAAAGATTATGTCATCCCTTCACCATTTGCGTGGCAATCGAGTTGGTTCGGCTGCCTGCCCTACATGTTCTATGCTCAACTTCATTGATTTTCCTTACCGGATTGCCGAATGGAAAATGATTGTCTGGCACCCACCCATGAGCTCCACATTTCCCATTGTCGACTATTATAAAACTGCACCGACCAATCACTTTGACTACCATACTGGCATTTAATGCCAACATTTAATGTGCAAAATTCTATAAATAGTCAAAATTGAGGTGTCATTTTCACTAACATTCTTTGTATTTGTCAGTGTGCTCATCCTACTTTCGCCACTTTTGTGCCAATGAGATCTCGTCACGGTTTGATCGATCGTTGCCTTTAGATTTCTTAGTGATTCCTTGCGAGATATTGAGGTAAGGTTTTTGTCGCCACTTGGTTCTGAGGTTTTCATTGAAATCTTTAAAATGGTTAAGTTTTATTGGGATGAAAAACTCTGAAACTAGCTAGAAAAATGAATTCCCCACAAAACCCATGTCATCAAAATTGAAAACCCTTCGAGTCTTGGCCGATTTAGGCTAGGTGGAACTTTGCAATGCGGCTGCTGTTCTTGACCAGGGCCATCAAACCCTTGTGGCCCACAGACCTCCCACCACCGTTGCCTCAACGCTATAGAGATTGAACTTTATGTAACAGACATCATTTGTGTCGGGCCCGTTCATGCGGATGGATGTCGCATCCTCGTCGTTGCCCTTGGGACTTAATGAAAATTAGAATTTAGGGGAAATACTCACAACCTCTATAGGTCCCACTTTGTGGGAATCTACCAATTGGTAGCCCCATTTGTTTGCCATTTCCCAACAACGATTTAACCCCAGTTTCTCGTGTGACAGATCCTGCAAGATCCTTTTTGTCATCATCAAAAAAAATTAAGCACTTAACCAAATTGCCCCTCCCTACTATCAACTCTCGCGGGTCCACCCTTGTGGGCTCCTCATTACCTTTAGCTCTTTGCCTAGCGTCATTTCCAAATGGTCATCATCTATCGCCCTCCCATGCCTTAGGTTTCGCTTGGCCGTTTTCCACCAAGTAAGCATCATGACAAATCAACCCTTATAAGCCGCCTCCTGCGGACTGCCATCCGTTGTCCGCTGCCATCAGTAATGTCTGATCCTTAAACGAAATTTTTTTTCCCTTCCATCTGCTTGGCGGGCCCCAAGCCCTTCCTCGCCATTCAGGTCATGTTCCTCAAAATTGGATAAGTATTGGGCCATTGTGAGATGCCATCTGCAGGCTACCTCGTACTAATAACCATTCCCAAATGATCGACTCGCTTTTCCCATCCGCTATGTGGGCTCTGCATGATCCATCTCCCTTCAACCTCATCATGAAAAATGACTATGTTAAACTCGATTATGGGTCGGTCCTTATGGGATGTCACCCCATCCCGACCATTCCATGATCGTCATTTCAAAACGGTTGTGCTCAGGTTACTTTCTGCCTGGCAGAGTCTGACTTTCCTGTGACCTTTTGGCTTCCCTTAAGAAAATGATGTACCCTAATGACTTGGGTGGGCTTGATGGTGCAGACAACCTCCTGCGGTCCACCATCTAGCCTTTGTCATTTTGAAACAACCACCACATAGATGTCTTCCATTGGTTATCACCCACATCCTTTGATGAACTTGAACTTTAAATGGGGTCTTGATGGTCGTCCTCCCTGCCTACGGATCTCGCCTTGTGGGACTTCATCTATGGGGTTCCTTCATGCTAGCATCATTTTCAAATGACAGACCTCCAAATGGCTAAGGCACTGCTTGCCTCCGTAGCCCTTGGACCCGCATGCCAAAATGATCATGCTACCACCTCGAAGACCTCAAGGGTGACTAGATCTGCTTGACCAAATGGCTTAACACCTAGTGGGTCCCACTCTATGTGAGGGAATACTTGTGTGGGTGGTCACTCGCGAGCTATCGTGCCTTCTTTTCCATTCACCAACTATCTCCTCTGAAATAATTGCCAGCCCAGAGAAACCCACATCCCTGGGCCCGCATTGTTCAATCTCCTTGAACGAGGGGTAAATGATGATTTTTAGGAGATGTTATCTTTAAAAGATGAATTGCTTGATCTAACATTTGTTTTGTAGGATTTTACTAACGCTCCCCTTGTTTTATATATGAATATGCTTACTACGCTTGTGCTTGTAGGATTTATGGTACCATCTGTGAGACCATAGGGGGCGTATTTCAAGCAAGAAAAGGGAAATAAATGTGCTAAAACCCCAAGAGGGAAAGGAGACAAGGACCAGATGAAATATCAGTTTCACTAGGTGGAGGTCACCTCTTGAGCCACCATAGAATGGGACAATATTATAGACACCAACCTCGGCCACATCAATATTGATGAATTTAGGCAAAGGGTCATAGTCAACCCCACCATAAAGAACAAAAAGAAGATAAGGAAGAGTGGGTTGACCAAGGCGGTTGGTTTCCCATTGACTTTTGTACCACCTGAACTGGTGATGGCTTGCAAAAAATCCTACCAAGAAAAGAGTAGGAGGATAGTGGACTGAGATGGTAGGGTATTGGCTGATCTCTTTGCCAAATCTATAACAAACATTCCACATCCCCACCTTTGACCCTATGGAGCAAGCCACCATGGAATATGCGGAGAACATGTGGAAGGTGGACCCCCTGAAGTGCAAGAAATTGATTTATCAATACTAATTCAAAGACAAAAGGGGGATCGCAAACAAGGTGGCCCAAGAATTGTTTAGAAGTGACTTCTATGAAGATTACCGTAATTTAGGGAATTTTTTTAGTAGAGTCATGGGCATCCTGAGTGTGGTATATTTCCTTGACTGGATGTTTTACTTCATTGAGGAAATTATAAGAGGAACAGTCAAGTCCCGCTAATTTTACATGACATCATATTTAGTCTACCTTTTGGCCAATGCCAATCCATACCAAGGTCTGTTCGTAGCACCAAACACAACTCTAAGGAGGGAATTGAAAGTGTATGACCGGTACCCACAACTCCAATATTGGAGCTTCAAAAGGGACTACTATAGGGTGAACGATGCATTCATCAGGCACATCATCAACCTTCTTGGAGGGGACTTTGAGAGAAGAGTCACTCACAGTGCTCGTGCCTTCATCCAGAGGTTTGGATTTCTATTTATTTAGTTTCCTGAATTTACTTATATCTAAATCGAGGTCTTCAATGATAAACCATACAAGTTTCCCCCATATCCAAATGACCGGATGATTTTATTATAAGTGTCAAGGCATATGCAAAATTCCCACACTCTCCTCGAAGGCGAGCACTGGGCAGTGGTGTCATATCATCTTACATTTGGGAAAGGGATGTACACTCTCCCGATAGCCCAAAGTTTCGAGCATTTTAAAAAGGAGCTTGTTGAGTACAATCTAAGCTAGTACACTCCTCGGCCAAGAATGGACCTATATGGAAAATTAAAGAAATTCATGAGGAAGGAGTATGCCCATCTACAACACATTGAATATTTCTAGGCCAACTGTTGAGATGATAAAGAGGTATGCATGAGGCTTTATATGTGTATGATGGCCTACATTGTTAAAACAGTTAAGCTATTCTTGATGTTGAACCAAATTGTTGAAGATGAAAGTACCATTATAGATCCAAGAATTTATGTTGTTGCTAACCTATCATTGCCCCTCATAGACTGGAACAAGGAAGAGGTCAATGACCTCAACATTCTAACAAAGCCAATTGAGAACAAGACCAGACAATGGGTTGATGCATAGATTGCTCAATTGAAGCTTCATGGAGCTGATTTGACCTATGGAGAGCTCAAAGATGAGCTCGAGAGCGAGACTGGTAGTGCGACCACCACTGCAATTGAAGAAGCTCCCAAGTCTCCTCCAACTACCAGCTCGAGAAAGGAATTATCCAAGCGTCAACCGAAGCATAAGGTATATTCAAGGAATTTGTCATAGGCTGAGACCTCGAAGAAAGAAAAGAAATCGGGTGGGTTCTCTGATGATGCCCAAAATTCAAGAAGACCTATTGCATGTTGGAGAAGAGGAGGAAGAGGTTGAGAAACCTAGGTCACCACCTGCCACCTCTATCCTTGCTGCTACTAGCACTGCCACTGTTGTTACTCCTCCTTTGGAATTTCAAGAGCTAGCTCCCTCCTCTCCGCCGATGGTGGATATCTCAGTTCACCTTGCTGCCACCTCACCCATTTCACCCATCATGGTAAGGGATTCCTCCTCTACCAAAACTTCCTCACTTTCCTCCTCTTTGGTGTCTCCATCATCTACAGTTCTACTAGCCTCAACAACAACAATTCCCACCCTCACTCTTCCAGAGGCTTTTTCCAAACATATGCAAAAAATTCCTATGGAGCTTTCTGGAGTTTTGATGAACCCCGCAGTGCAAGCTACCTTGGCTCAAGCAATTGCTAGTATCCCCATCCCTCCTATAATAGAGCCACCCAAATTGGAGGTGATAATGAAAATATCAAAAGAATTGGAGAGACAAGAAAGGGAGGCAGCTGAAAAGGAAAATTATGTTGAACTTGATGATCTATTTAGAGATGACTACCATGCACATCTAGAGAATCAACACTTAATCATCGATGAAGTGGTATACAAAGAAGAAGAGAAGTCACAATCCTCAAAAGAAAATATTGAGGATCCTGATGCCAAATATGTAATAGAATCCTCCGAACAAGAGCTCAAAGAGGAGTTGTCCAAACAACTCAAAGATGTTGGAGAGGAAGCCGAGGGGTAATCTTTCGAGGAAGAAAAAGAAACAGATAAAGAAATGGAGATCTATACCAAGCCTCCATGAAAATAAAAATATACAGGCCTTGTCCAACAAGAAGAAGTGCCTCCCGAGAGGGATGAAGAAGAAAAGGAAGAAGAAGATAAGCTTGAAGAAGAGGCTTAAATAAAAAAAAACCCTGAGATAGAGCAACATACAGAGCTTGAGCGAGAATAAGAAAAGGTTCCTGAAGGGGAAGATGGCTCCAGAGAAAAGGAAAAGGCTGAATTCATCTGTGACTCAGATGAGGAGGATGAAGAGAAAATAGAGAAAGAAGCCTCAGATCATGAAGAAAGAGAGATCCAACATATCTGAAGAGAATAAGGTGATCATGAATCACCAAAGGAGGGATCCCAAATGCCCGAGTGGATTTAGAAACAAATACAAAAGAAGACCCCTACCCCCAATGGATCCCAAGGAAAGACTAGAGGCTATCCAAGCACATGCTCAAATAGGAGCCAAGAACGAAAAGAAGCTGAAGGTCTGGTTTCACATCATGATGGATGCATCGGGATCTCGGATGGTGAAAATTGCCACCCCTATGATGGATAAAGAAGAAGGGGTAACTTACAATATCTCCACTATTGATCTGGGAACAACTACGAGGGAAAAAAATATTGATTAGCTCCAGGGGTCCATGGATATAATTATTTATCAAATGAATAAAGACCAATCCTCCAAGGAGGAATTGAAAACACGGTTGGAAAATCTAATTGCCTACATACAACAATGGTCTTCTACTGAGGAATTATTGATGACAACATCAGCCCTATCACTACTATTATCAAAGGATGACATGGAAAAGTTGGAGAAAAGGAAGAATTGGTCCGAGGCCACTAAGGATTGGATCCAATAGGTAATTTACAACTGAGATATGGGCATCGTCCATGTCGTCCGCACAATGAAAAAGTTCTGAGACGTGCAAAAGTAGGTAGAGACCTCTGAGAGAACCTACCACCACTTCACTAAGCTATTTAGGATCACTTATCCTAAGTTTGAAGCCATCCTTAAGATACCTGACAAATTATGGGAAAAGGAGCTAGTTCTGGCAAAGAGTGATCAATGGCTAGTTGAAACATGGAAAATGAGCTTGGACCATAGGGAAGAAGTCTTGGAGTGAGTGCTCCATGAGGTTGAGCTCAATTTAGAGTGGGACAAAGAACACAAGGCGGATGTTGAGGAGTACTTGTAGCTCATCACAAACTTTGACATTCCCCTCGTCAAGCTAGATCTTAGGAAGATAAAGTCATATTTCCATAAGAAGATGGAGAAAAGGACTACATATGGATTCACATCAGATTTTATGGAATTTTTTGTTAGGGCTTTCATCCAATCTGAACAAATGGCCAAGGCTATGCCCAAGATCCTGAAGAGCTGGGAGTTGATCATAGGTCAATCAAAGAAATTATCTTTTCAATTGATCCAATCTGATATAATATTATGGGATAAGCTTTGGGTACTGATTGGAAAGTTTGTGGAATATGCCACATTGCAAAAGGTGGTTGGAAAGCCCACCATTGATGATGAGTTCTTCACTATTTAGCTGCAGCAAAAGAGCAATCAACAAAAGACAAAAGTGCTACAATGCTAATCACTAGAGGATAAAATAGGTTAGAAGACAAATAATGTATTTTAAATTGTAAAATATTTGGGGGTAGGTGAAAACCCAGTTTATAGTGAATCTTGGCCACATAATGAGATTAAATCTTGGTCACTCATTTTTCTTTTTGATCACTATAAATAGGGGTCTCCTCTCATTTTCAAAGAGAGATTTGAGTTGTTGTAAAGACATATTGTTGAAATTCTAATAGAAATTCATTCATTTGGTGGATTTTTGAGTTTCATTCATGTTTCATGATTCTTCTCCTCATAGTTGATAGATTTAAGTAGAATTATTTTGTTGTTCTATTTGTTTTACATGCTTTAGTGGATTAGTAGATGTTGTTCATTGATGCTGAAGAATTTTGTTGTGTTGATGCCTTTCCTTGTTCATGTTTTTTGTTGTTTGTTGATGATAAACAACAGTGTAAAGCTAGTCAAAATATATATTGATTGTTGCACATAAAATTCATCTTTTATTCATGTTGTATTGTGAATGAATGGCTGAAAATCTATAGACCCTAGGAGATAGCACTAGTTTCATGATACTGTAAGTTGATTTGGTTAAGTGGAACTTAGTTTCAGGAAGGTTGTCCATTGTAGCATTCTCCATTATCATTGTTCATTGGTAGTTACAGGTCGAGGAACTTCTTCCTTCCCCTTCCCTTTTGAACTTTCTTTGAAATAGTAATTTAGGCAAATTTTAGGCATCATTACAAAGCCAAATCTGATGATGAAAGTGGAGTTTAGACTGATGTCTTGAACTTGCAGCAATTGCACATCCATTCCAACTATCAAGAACTTCATTCAAAGAACTAATCTCCCTCCAAATTAACATGCGTAAGGCTTCCCTATGATTACCAACAAATCACAGAAAACTAATTGAGACATTCCAAGCAAGTCATGACCTGACAACCAAGAGAACTTGGGGTAGGATTTTGTAATTTGTTTGTAGATTTCTACCTTTCAAGAGAGGTGATGCACTTATGTATTACCTATGTTGAGAAGTGCAAAAAAACTCATCAACACTCCTTTCACAATAATTTCATCTATTCCTACTTACACAAATCCTCATGTTACAACAACAATGCAACCTACTATTAATTTACCTTGGATATTTCCACTAGCATCCCTAGTACCTTTGTGGCATCCCACATCATATCTCCTACCAATTTACCTTCTATAAGAATTCCATTTACTTGTCCCTCAAGCACATACACACCTCCACCTTATTTACCTCCATCTCAAAATGAATAAAAAAGATCCTCTCATAAATCAACTTTTGCAAACTGTTTCATCCTTGCAAAAAAAAGTTTCCACTATAAACCAAAATCAAAATGGCCAACCTACATATTATGTCAAAAGCAATCCCTTATCCTTGGAGATATTGAGAATGATGATGCCACAAGGTATAGAGGTGCCTAGATTCAAGAAATATGGGGGGAAAGGAGATCCTTCAAACCATGTTTCCACTTATACTACACTATGTAGTGACTTTATTCTTGAGAATAAGCTCTTGGCTAAGATTTTCCCTAGATCCTTGAAGGATACTGCCTTAGAATGGGTTTCTTCATTACTGAACAAATCAATTCATTCATTCAATGATATTTTTGAGGCATTTATAAACCATTTCGAAGTGCATGTGACCCCTAAGATGACATTAGCCGATTTAATGAGATGTAAGAAAAAAGATGATGAAAAGGTTAACAACTTTATTTCACGCTACCAATCACTTTATTCCCAAGTCGATGTAAAGGTTCTTGACCCTCACCTTCAATGGATTCTCATTGAGAACTTGCAAACTAAGATACAAGATAGGCTTACCATGATGAAGTTTCCCTCCTTCGTGCACTTGTGTATTGCCCTTCTTGATTATCAAAATTTGGTTAGTATTCATGAAACAAAACGTACCTCTAACCAACCTGAAAAGTCTGAATCTATAAACCAAAACAATTATCAACCTTTTAGAAAATAGAATAAAGGATTTCTTCCACTTAATCCCCCTCGAAAAATTACTCCACATGTCGATACCCAAGTTTTCTCTATAAGGAAAATAACTCCTTTCACATTTGGGGACCCAACTAGGTAATTCACTCCCTTACCTGATACCCTCCATAACACAATGCCACAACTTCTAGAACAAAAAATGATCACCTTACCTCCGATTAAAACTCCTGATCCTAATTAGCCTCTACCTCTGAACTTTAGATTGAATTCTTATTTTCATTATCATTGACAAAATGGAAATGATACAAAACATTTCAAGCATCTTAAACATCTTGTACAAGACCTCATTGATTTTGGTTGGATTTCAATTGGAGGTGTTAATGATCAAGGAAATAAGTTTGTTGCCCCTCCTAACCAAAACTTGCAAATATTCACCAACTCCATGCCAAATCATATTATTTTTGTAGCAATGAAAAATAGTATGCCACACCTTTGAGGGATGGAGCACAAGGGTAGGGTTCCTATTTCACACTTGTTACACTCAAGGAAACCTTAGAGATCTCAATCGGAAGATAGAAAGAGGGAAAGAGATCTTGCAATAAGGCATCCTAAGGTCTGATTAAAGATAATAAGAGGGTTCACCACCAAGCTAGGGCTTGGCAAGACAATAAATGTAAATGACATGCAAATTTGAAGTGCCTATATCTCTTCAATGCATCAATAGAGCCTAGCCTTGCATCTTGTCAAATCCACCCTGGAGGCCCTCTTTGCCAATTAATATTTTGCAACTCGGAGGTTATATTGTAAATCCCTTTGGTAGAATGTTTCTTGGTACATATTTCAACATGCCTACTCAATTTTTCCATCCCTGGATGAGTTCTAATGGGTTATTTAATCCTTTTATGATCATGATCGAGCTAAAATTGGTGTTTTGGAATGTTTCAAATTTCCCGATTATAAAGGCAACCCATTTCTCAATTTGGTCTAAAACAACTGCAGATCCATTTTCCTCAAAATTAGAGATCATCTAATGCATTATTTTAACGCTTTTTGGTTGTGTCGAACATGTCCTATGGGTCAATTTACAATGGAGGTGCCTAAATTCTAATGGCTGGGAAAAATTTGGCTTAAAACCCATGTTTTAAATAATTGATTATGATCACACAAAAAGAATCATGGGTCCACATGTCTTGATTTGTGTGCGGTGAATTTCCTCCAATTGGGTTGGACGTAAAATTAAAATTTGCACAATTTATAATGTTTTAAAAGGCAATATTTAAAATACTTTGAGTATTTTAAATGTTATAAAAATGGCAAAGTGCATGTGAATTGAAGGAAATTAGGGCATATTTCATTTTTTATATTTTATAAAGTTTCAAACTTTATAAAATTTTCTTCATGAGAAGCTTCCCCACCAGCTCGTAGAAGTTCTTGCTAACGACAACAAAGTCTCACGGGGAAGCAAGAGAAGCTTGCAGCAGGCACGGGGAGGCATTTAAATATTCACTGAGTAATTTCATTGCTTTTTTTGAGGACAAAAAATTGAATGCTTTCTAAACTTTATAAAGTTTAATACTTTGTAATATTGCCTTCCCTGCTAGCCCATTGGAAGGAAAGCTAACGACAACAGGTGCTCAAGGGGAAGCGAGGATTGGTGGGAAGTTTCTCGAGTTAAATATTTGCAATGGATTTTGATTTGGTTGGGTAATTAAATATTTACCATGAAAATTTGTTAAAGCTTTGAAAATAAATACAACTATATCATAAAGGCTTTCCCGACAGCCTGCAACTACAAATGTTGCTGGCAAAGAATGGAAGTAAGGAAGCGAGGAAAGGGAGAGGGAACGATCTTAGTGAAAATAAAATGTTTTTAAACATTTTATTAAGCTTTGCAATACTTTTTTCATTGCTATGAGGAGATTTTCACTATGGATGGAGCTGAAAGTGAATATAATCACGTTTTTGTATTTGGGGCAAATTTTCAAAGTGACTACAAGCTCAATAGAGTTGCTTCTTTATCTAGAAGCTTTCCCAATGTATTCCTTATGCCTTGGGAGCATTTTCGCAATAGTTTGAGCTTCTATAGAGTGTCGAGAAACAAAGGAATGACCCAAGCAGAGGAATTTGTGATTTTTTAAGTAGTTTGCTCAATTAAAGTGTATGGTAAATGAAATTTTCAACTACCCATAAGTGGGTTTTTTTCTGGGAGTGATATTTTTCACTTGCAAGTAAAAATGGAGTAATTAAATGACTTTTTATAGGGAGGGTAGAAATTTGTAGAAGAATTGTAAATGAAGGCAAATAAGGAGGGAAAATGGAGAGTAAAGAGGTATTTTCTAAATGCCATTCTATTGCAGAATCAAGGGAGTTGAGGGATGCCATGTGTCAGTGGTGGATTAATTTTAGGGCTTCTATCTTCTTTTTTTCCTTTGTAAGAGAGGGATACCAACCACGTCAAGGCTCTAGATTACAAAGAGCTGAGAGTAGAGATCTGCCCTAACTTACCTCATGCTCTAAAGGGATGTTTCAAATAGGGGTAGAGAATGATGAGGACTATAAAGTACTTCTACCACTCTTCAGACCCAAAATCCAAGTTTAGGCTAGGTGATCTAGTTTTTGGAGTCAATACTTTGTCTGAGGACGACAATGCAGTTCTAGGATGATAGTGTAGTGTGTTGGTGTCTCTCGAGCCGCTGGCATTCGTACGACAAAGGGATAGGAAGTACAATATAAACTACCTAAAAACAATCTACCAACCTAGCTAGTTATTCTTAAATGAGCAAAGAATAATAAGGTACGATAAATACAAACGAAGATGATAAAGTAGATAGATTAAAGCTAGGGTGATAAAGACAATCTCACAAATGTGCCAGTTCGCCAACTAGCTCCAAACACTCATTCACTTACACAAAAGAAAGATGGGAAAATGTTGGGGCTATATAGGGGTCTGCCTCAGTCAGACCCCCGATTTGGTGTTTCTACCTCCACGAACAACCATATAGCAACAAGATAGAAATATGTTATAAAGAAGTAAAGAAAGTAAAGAGTGCAATAAACACTACAAAATAGTAAAATGCTACTCAACCAAGTCACAAAGGATAGGAGAAAAATGTTACCACCTCCATCGAAAAGCTCACTAGCCAATGGAGGAGAATGTGGACTTAGCAAGGTCACCACAACCTCAACTATGATGAAGGTGTTGGATACAAGCTACACTGAGAGGGGGGGTGAATCAGTGTTGTGCAAAATTTAACTTTATTAACCTTTATCTTCAAAGAATTAACAACATTCAATTATAATACATAAATAGGAAAATAAACACAACACCATAACACCAAGATTTTTACGTGGAAACCCTGTTAGGGTAAAAACCATGGTGGATGGCCAATCCACAATTATGATTTGAGTATACTCAAATGAAGATTAAAAAAAGGAGAATGCACTTGTATTTAGGCACACTGCCTAGAGCTCATTGCTCAAAGGGAAGGCTCACTGCCTTACAAAAGATGATCAAATTAAAACCATCTGAGAGTTTGAATTGAGAAATTTAGCATCTACAAATGCTTGATTATAGTTTTGGTTAAGCACAATAATAGATTTGCTTCCTTATAGACTAATTCAGTAATTTTTTTTTGTTATGCTCATACACACAACATAGATCTTCTATGCACATGTGAAACTGTGCATTATCACTCTTCTTCTCGACTCTTATTCACAATTCGCACAAAATTACACTTCATAGATCATACAAAATGATATAGACGATCTTATATATATATATATCCACAACATACTATCGGCTAGATCCTTAATTAAATCTTTATGCGCATCCTCCAAAGTTGGTTAAGACATAGAGGGGACCCAAAAAAACATAATCGAGCATGAAAAAATTTAGTTAAATATTCCTTATACATTCGTGACATAATACATTCATGAGGTCGGCTCTAATACAAGAAACCTAGGAATAAGCTAACTGAATCTTTAAAATTTCACACGAATTGATATGAGCCACTGCACTTCAGTAGTAATAGAGACAATATACCAAAAATAATTTCCTGAGATGCGGAACACAAAATAATAACCTGAAATCTTCATACAGATCAATGAACACTGCGCTATCGGATACTCTGTTTTTCCTTATCAATCTTCAATCTGTCTGCCGGTATGATTGAATGATAGTGTGCATATCTGATCATCGATTATAGTTTTCATTAATGACAACACTAAGTGATACTGCAGTGTCTCTTGCCAACAATCTCCCCCTTTGGCATTGATGGCAACACTTAGTGAAAAATGACTAAGTGTCAAATCAATACCAAGATAGACTACACTACCTTCTCCACAATTCCAAAAATACAATTCTCCTCTTGAGATGATAAGCATTTTTCACTCTACTCTTCTCCCCCTTTGACATCAATGGAAAAGGTAGGGGTGCGCATACCAAAAATGGGTCAAACAAAACTGTTATGCAAAAATGCTTCTTTAACTTATAAGAACTGAAAAAATGTCTACAAAATCTTTCTTTAGCTGCATCAGGTTTTCATCCCAAACTCTTTTGAGACTCTCCATGATTGTGATATGGACACAAATTAGGTAAGATTGTGTCTCTATAGATTCCAAGTTGGCCAGATCACCAACTCCCATAGAGTCATCTCCTTCTTTTAGAGAACTTGAAAACGTGTCAATCTTTAGACTAATTGTCCCTTTGAGTTCACATGTTCTAGCAATAATTTTGTTATTTTCATTTTCCAAGATTTTTATCTTATCAAGAAAATACATTACTTCATCTTCTATCTTTCCAATACCACCAAATAGACGATCAAATGCTTCAAAAATAACAATTAACTATTTTTCTAGATCTTTGATCTTCTTTTCATTAGCTTCAGTAAACTTTGAAAAAGACAAACATGCTTTGCAGATCTTACCACCTTCCGATAGAGAATTATGTACATTCTTTATGCATGTGGCTAAAATATTTTTATCTTTGGCAATCAATACCTTCAATCCACCAAACCTTTTAACATCAAATTCGTTTTGTAATTTCATCAAAGCATATTTTTTGAGTGACTCAAAATGAGTACTCATAGAGTTGATAAGCATTTTAAATTCACTGAATGAAGATCCAGTTGGGTCTTTCATAAAAGAGGGCATAATCTTCTCCAATAATCTAGACACAAGGTTCAATAGTTCACCATCTTCAATGTGAGATTTCAGTAGCTCTTCTTGGGATTTTTCTTGAGAAAACGAAGCTACTTTCATTTTCTCTATTGGGCTTAAGGTGGACAGGTCAATGGGACCTTCAATTAATTCCAGTTCAATATCTTCCTTGTAATCAACCAAGAATTTATTCACTTCCTCAACAGTGTCTCTTGCCTCAATTGGAACAGGCTTCACATCATCTTTCTTTTCCCTGACTATTGCTTCCTCAGTTGAAGGTTTTGATTTGTCTTCAGAGATCTCTACCTTTTCAGCTGATACATTCTTAGGTGCCTCAGCTTCCATAGGGATTTTGGTGTTATCTTCCACAAGAGGTGATAGGTTGTCGTTAGGTCCTACTACTTTAGAATATAGAATGTCAATTAGTCGACCGGGCAGTGTCCAAGGCAGTTTGCAAAAGAAGATAATTCAGATAACTCATCTTAGATTTTTTGTTTTTCTTTAAACTATTGAAATCAATTTTAGTCTAAGGCCATTTAACTTCTTATTTGGAAAACAATTTATTCTAGGAAAATTGGAAATATTTAAACTAGAAAGCATAAGAGAACTAATTTAGAAAGCATCATAACTAAACAAGAAAGCATAGAGATAAGCAAATTGAATAACTGATAAACTACGAAAGTGGAAAAGTTAGTAAATAGACTATAAAACATTTTCTTAAACAGTAAAAGATTCTAACAACTACGAAGAATAATTCATACTAAAAAACAATGGTGCTCTGAATCTTCAGACTCAACTCTTAACAAAATTAAATACTTCCTACTGAACAATTATTTATGTAACAACTAAAACAACAGAATAGTAAGTACTTATCTATTTAAACTAACTCCCCTCAAGTGGCCAGCTTGCGGGTCAACACTTCGTTCTCAAATCACATAAACTATAGGTTCTAGAGTCCTTCCATTATAAACAGTTATCATCCATAGTTCAACAACTTAGCAATTGAAAGAAGAAAGTTCTCTCATTCATCAGTATTCAGAAATCATATAAATAACATAACGTTACTATTTAGTCTTATTCATCCATTTTGAAATTACATTCTTATAGAAAAACTTATAACTAAATCCTAGATTCCAGATGTCGTGGATAGCCATTGAAAAAGTCTTTTAACAACTTTAACTAACTTCCATGTCTTTAAAACTCATAAACATAGAGAAGGCTCGAGACGAGCCATGAAGTTTTTGGTAACATAAATTAAATAGATAGTAACTAAATGTTCGGTTCATCAGCCTGAGATTCAGGAGGAGGTTTGCAGCATCTATCTTTCATCATACTTAAGGCACATGTTGGCTCAATGTTTTGTAACAATTGCAAGATGACTGATTATTCCCTACAAAAACACTCAAGTCAACCCATTAAACCTGTATTGGCAAATTTCCTCAATTGATCATAAGAAATAAAGTTTGCATAATTTTCCTTAAAGATAAGCAATTATTTCTCCTAAAGTTTAATAAATTGGCACAGACTTAGGATTGAACTTATAAGAATAAACTCTTTTGATTTTATTATGATGAGGTTATTTTTACCTCATCATTTCCTCCCCCACCTAATTCCTGGAAGGTCCTCCTGCTCCATAGTTATAACCCCGAGTTTTATTCCACTCCTCATATATGGCACTGAGATCACGTTCCTCTCTTGATGTTGCATCAAAAGCTATAGGGTCATGGATGAACCCTCTATGAAATATCACACTATCTCTCCATTCATTAAAAAGTCTATCATTCTGATTAGTTGAAATATTGAAAGCAGGAGGTGGATTAGGTGGATTAAGTAGCAAAGGAGGCCTGTATCTCATTCCCCTCCAATTTGTCTTAAGGGCTCTCAAGATTTTGACTAAAGCATCAACTCTTCTAAAAGACCATCTGATATTAAGAGGGGAAATGACCTCTCTTTTCTTGAGGTAAGTAGGTAATGGAGTGAACCTCTCTTCACAAGCATGCCATGCTTTCCCAATAAATTTCTGCCCATGATTCATAAAATTATTGTAACACTGCCCGAGGCTATCGTCATACTTTTCTTTCATTTTGTCATTAATCAGGAGAGATGAAAAGGTGTCTTTGAAACCTCCAAGACTGGAATTTGGTGACCTTATTTGGAGACCTATCGTCTTTTCTTCCTGTGCAAATTATTTTGTACGCTCCTGCCAATGAATGTGGTTTCTCATGGTAGACAACAGGGCTCTTAATTCTACTTGTCCAACAAATAGGTTGATAAAGAAATTAGTATGATTCTCTAATAATAAATCATGCAAAAAGAACTCACAAATCAAATCTTGATCCTCAGGGGTTGACTCTACAAATATCTTAATAAATTCTTTGTCATTGGGTTCATAAGGTTGATCATTGTAGATTCTAAATAATTTCCATCTTATCCAGTGTTCATTTAAAAAAATGGAATACAATCTAGATGGCCTTCTACAAGATAATAAACAATCAATTAATTGGAATGCATCTTGTTTTCCTCTGTATGCCCTGTGAAATGACTCCTTCAAGAGTACCAATTCCTTCTCTAGCTTGTAATTCTTAGTTTAAACACTTCTTAAGAAATAACACTTTTCCATCCATTTCATTAACAGTGGGGGAATGCAAACCTAGAACCAATCAGTTATAACCGGCTCAGTTTGAATTTCTTTTGATTCCATATTTGGTTTCACAGTGCATTTCGCCAAGTCTTGTTCTAGCTCTACAACTCTGCTGATAGAAGCATTTAATTCTTTAGTTCTTGTTTTCCTGTCTTCTTTAAAGGCTGTGAGAATAAGCACAAAGTTTTGCTTTATCCTTGCAAATTTTGTATTCTTTTCTGCAATGTCAACATTATAAGTTTTATGCTCTTGACTCAATTCTTGTATTTTCTCTTTCAACTTATAAATCATTGTGTCCTTTTCCTGTAATTGTAGTTTTAAACCCTGTATTTCTTGATTCCTTTTATTTATTACAACAATATGCACCATCAATTCTTCTTTTTGCAATTCAATCTGTTCATTATTTTTGTACAATTGTTTCTTTAGATTATCAGTTTCTGTTTTAAATTTTTATGTTTTTACAGTGACATCCTTCGTTTCAACTATCTCAATAGTTCTATTAACAATAGGGGACAAATTACTTGGAATACCATCATCTCCCTGATGTTCTCTTCCCTGAATTTCTTCAGTGAAAACCTCCTCCACATATGTAGAGTGGGAAGGAATCTCTTCAACTGAATCATCTTTTTCTAGAGGTATTTCCTCTACATTGGTAGGCTCTGAAATCTCTACAGGCTTAGATGGCCACTTGGTATTTTTCTTTTTTGAACTTCCCTCCTTACCCTACATTGGGGTTTCAAAGAATTCAGAGGATAGGTGCTTATTTCTTCTTAATGGAGGAATACCTTGGAAGGTGGCGAGTGTCCTATTTTTCCCTTTTCTTTTTCTTTTGGGGTTACTCAAATCAAAATAAACAAGCTCAACTTGCTCTGGAAAATCAAGGGTTTTGAATTCATTATTCAGAATTTTTGGCACTTCCTCACTAGCGGTGGTGGGATTAGGAGCTTTTGGAGTTGGATAACCCTTAGGTGAAACTGCTCCAGATGGTGAAGTAATTCAGTGAGATGATTCCCTTGGTTCTATTGTCCTTCTGATTAAAGGTCTCTCAATTTTCTTTAAAATAATTTCCCATTTTCCCTCAGATTTCTTGCAAAAATGGTATTTACAAATCAATTGAATTAATCCATGGTGTTTCAGTGGCCTTGACCCTATTTTATATCTTTCTATGGAAGAGTTTAGAGAGACATAAAAATTCAAACAAATTTACCCTAAGAGCATGGTTCTCTTTCCCTGATGCAAATGGATTAGCATTCAAAAAGCAGGTCCTACTACAACAGCTAGTTGACCTTCACAAGTAAAATATTTTATGATACAAGCAATGAAAGTACCCCAGGGCTCTAGTATGGAGGTCCTCTAGAACCCTTTATTCTTTCCTCTGGTGCTAACTACTACCATGGGGTGAGGGTCTCCCTCTCTAACAAATAATTCAGACAATTTTTGGTACATTATCTGAGAGGTTTATTTTATCTTAATACCTGAATTTTCTAACCCAGAAAAATGGGAAATGATTTTTGGACTCACCTTGAAATGCTTTCCATGAAGTACCAATTCACCATTTGAGAAGTTTTCAGCAAACAAGCTCACTAGCTTTTCATCGTATCCTTCGAATTTTTTGATAAAATCCAACCACCCTGCCTTTTCGAACAATCTGGAGATATTGCTTAATCCCAAAAAAAATTTGGCTGAATTTGGCTTTGACTTCTTTTCACCACTCCCCATTCTCATATTTCCCCTCTTTGCAAAATATTTCAATCACTTCTCAAAGCTTTCACACAACACTTTTTGAAAATATTGCCTCTGAAATCATTTATTTGTCTTGTTTGCAGCTTACTATGCAATGATTTTCAATTTGCATGGAGGTATGTGAAAGGATTTGTCATACAAGTAGTTGATCACCGAGTGGCACAAATTGCTAAATTGGGAGTGACGTTTGTGCCAATTAATTATTCTTTATTCGAAAATAACTACCTACTTAAAGAGAAGACTAATACTTGCATTTTATGATCGTTTGAAGATCTCATACCTTACAGATTTGACAGGATGATAGAACGTATTGGCTAAGGTGATGGAAGATTTATTTTGGCATGAATGTGGAATTTTATGGATGACAAAGACATCAATGAGGACTACGGTACTTGGAGGCTTTATTTATGATAAGAAAAATAGGTAGAACAACATGTGCACAAGATATGATGATGGAAGTGTCACGAAATTTTGAAATTATGAAAAAGGTGGAAAAATGCAAATGAATAAGTTCTGGAGCACGTAATTTTCATTGTGCTCAAAATAGTGCAAGAGGTTTGTATTTGTGATGGAGAAGGCAAACAAGTTTCAGAGCATCGGTGAAAGACGCAACTGGGACGATAGTGAAATGAAAGTTCTAGAGCATCGCTGAAAAATGCTGCCAGAGCAGCAATAGAGTGAAGGTTCCGGAGCATCGCCAAAAGATGCACCCGAAGCAACAACAGAGTGAAGGTTCCGGAGCTTCATTAAAAGATGCAGCTAGAGCAGCAACAAAATGATTAAGAATTTTGGACTTCGGGAGCTTTGACCCTTAGTGCAGGAATGCCTTTTCGACATGACAAGTTTTGTACAAGTTCCGGAGTATCTGATATCAGGATCATAACATTCTGGAGCATCTTTGGAGGATGCTCTAGAAGTTATTTTCCATCTTGAATAAGTCCTGCAAAATGGAACAAAAGTTAGCTAAGTCCAAAAGAAGAAAAATTAATGAAGAGAAATATTTTGGCATACATGTCTTTTTATTACACATTTTCGAATTTTTATTTTTTATTTTTAATTTAATACAACATCGTTTTAGCATTTTTACCAAATAAACTCTACCTTGGCAAAGTCAACACATTGGACCTCGCCCTGCATTTCCACTATTCTTGAGAATTCTTCCCTATTGACCGGCTTATGGTAGACACGTAAGCGGTGACCATTAACTAAGAGGGTTTGTGTGTCACCATCGATTGGTTTCAACCAAACAGTTCCATTCAAGAAGACTTCATAAATCTCATAAGGTCCCAACCAATGAGTCTTGAGTTTTCCCCTATGATCTTTGTACCTTGAATCATATAGCAGGGCCCAGTCTCCATTATGGAACTCCCTCTCCTTAATATGTTTGTCATGCCACTCTTTCCATTGATGTTGAATTAGTTCAGTTTGATGGACAACATCTAGGTGAAGCTCATCCAATTCACTTAGTTGCAGAACTCATTCAACTTGGGCTCATTTTAAATCCAGACCTAGTTCCATAGCTGTTCGTAGAGTTTGTAGTTCAAACTCAATGGGAAGAAGAGGTTTCTTTCCAAAAATGAGCTCATAGGGACTGAATCCAGTCGTGGATTTCCAGGTTGTGTTGTATGCCCAAACAGCTTCAGGGAGTTTCCCGGCCCAATCATTTCTTCTTGAAGAAACTATTTTTGTTAATATGTTTTCAAGCTCTCTATTAGTTACTTCCACTTGGCCATTTGCTTGAGGGTGGTAAGGGGAGGACTTCCTATGGCTTACCTGAAAATGGTTGGTAAATGCCAAGAGCACTTTGGACATAAATTGGGGTCCTTGATTAGTAACAATAGTTTGAGGGGCTAAAAATCTAAGAAAGATTTTATTATAGAGGAAGTCTGCGACTTGCTCTTCCCTAGCTACTCGTAAGGCTTGAACTTCAGCCCATTTCATTAGGTAGTCAGTGCAAACCAATATTTACTATTTCATTTGAGAGGAAGGATCTATGAGTTCGATAAAATATAAACCCCATTTCTCGAATGGTTCAAGCACTACCTATGGTAGTAAAGGCATTTCCGAAGAAGCAGTTGGTTTTCTTACTCTTTAACATTCATCACAATGATGAACATAATTCTTACTATCCTTATGCATTGAGGGCCAATAGTATCCAGCACCTAAAATTTTATGGGATGTTCTCTTTGCAGAGTAGTGCCCTCTCGAAGGATGATCGTGAAAGGATCTTATAATGTTGTAGGTTTCATCCGCTCTCACACATCTTCTTAAGACCATATCATGTCCACAATGAAATAACATTTCATTTATCCATTTGAATGGGACACTTTCCCTGATAAGTCTCTTCTTTTGCTTAGTCGTGGAACTTGGGGGTATCTCAGAAGCAACTAAATAGTTAGCGATATCTATGAACCAAGGTGATTTTATAGAAACCCCAAATAGAATCTCATCTAGAAATTCATCTTGTATAGGAGTACTATCACCCTTGTCATGTTTGATTCATGACAAAAAATATGCTACTGCGTTATATTTCCTTGGTTTGTCAAGAATTGTAGCATTAAACTCCTGAAGGAGTAGTAACCATCTCATAATTTGACCATTAACTATGGGTTTGTTCATTAGGTATTTTACAGTTGAATGGTTCGTATAAATTGTAACCTTATATCTCGTAATATAGTGGCGGAATTTCTTAATGGCATGAACAATAGCTAGGAATTGCTTTTCTGTTGTTGTATAGTTTCTTTCTGTAGAAGTAAGATTTTTACTGATAAAATATATGGCATATTTACCCCCATTCTCATCTTCTTGTCCCAGAACTACACCAATATCATCGTCAGAAACATCTACATAAATATGGAAGGGAATACTCCAATTTGGTCCTCGTAGAATGGGAGCAGAGACAAGCTTTTCCTTAATGGTTTCGAATGACAGCTGACACTCAAGCATCCAAACAAACTCTACTTCTTTCTATAAAAGAAAGAACATAGGAGCTGCTATTTTACTAAAGCCTTCTATGAACCTTCTGTAGTAACTAGCATGTCCAAGAAAACTTCGAACATCTATTTGTGTTTGAGGGATAGTCAACTATTGGATGACTTCAATTTTCTTGGGGTCGACCTTTATTCCCTCAAAGGAAATATGATGTCCCAAGACTATTCATTTTTCTACCATTATTAAACATTTTTCATGGCTAAGGGATAGTCTATTTTCCTCACACATTTGTAGAACTCGGTCCAGGTTCTAAAGAGCTTCGTCATATGTTGACCCATAGACTGTAAAGTCATCCATATAGACCTCTACACAGTCCTTAACGAGTGTAGAAAATATAACAAGAACGGCTCTCTAAAAAGTCGCTGGAGCGTTACAAAGTCGAAAGGGAAGCACTCTATATGCAAATGTTCCCCAAGGGTAGGTAAACATGGTCTTGTCTTGATCTTCTAGGGAAACCTGTATCTAATTGTAACCACTAAATCCATCTAGAAAGGAGAAATATTTCCTTCCAACCAAGTTGTCCAAAAGCTAGTCAACAAATGGTAGGGGAAAATAATCTCGATGAGTGGCTTTGTTGAGTTCTCTATAGTCTACACTGATTCTCCACTTTCTATTTCTCTTTGGCATGACCACCATAGGTGATACCCACTTAATATTAGAGATAGGATAAATAAATCCTGCACGAAGGAGTTTCTCAATTTCAATTTTGACTAGATCCTTTAATGCAGGATTGAGTCTCCTTTGAGGCTGGCGAACAGGCCTTATACTAGTTTCAGTATAGATGTGATGGGTACACACACTTGGTTGAATTCCCCTCATGTTCACATAATCCCAAGAAAAATATTTAGATCTTTTTACCAACACATTGAATAAGTTATCCTCTTGTGTTTCTGTCAGCTAGCTATTGATGTTCAAAGTTTTTCTTGGTAATAGCATGATCAATTTTGTTCTAGGATGGACTGAACTGACAGTATAAATTGGTCATAACAAGGTATTGAGAGGACAGCTATGAGGTATAATTCGTTGAAACCTTGTGATATCTTCAAATAAATGAATTGTTATGGGAATCATGTTTGCTAAGGGACAAGGCATTCCCATTGTAGCATAGCTTTTCTCCATCCCACTTATATCAATTGGTTGCCCAAAAATTCTTGGAGAATCCATCATTTCTTCCTCATTCAGGGTTATAGCTAGGTGTGCTACATCACTTACTAACTCTTCCTCCAATTATTCTTTGTGTTGTTTAATTACTACCATGGCTAGCGAGGCCAAACTATCTTGACCACTAGATTCTTCTAGTTCATCAACCCAAACCTTTTTATGCTCATTTGGTTTAGTAGGGGGATATAAGAACAAACGTTTACTATCTTGACCATGTGAAATGGTCATTCCCCCTTCCCTGCAATCAATCTTAGCAGCAACCATGGCCAACCATGGTCTCCCAAGAATTATTGGATAACTATCTTTAGGTGTAAGCGACTGGATTACCTGGAATTCGACTGGATATTCCCATCCAACAACTTTGATGAGGATGTTTTTAATGACACCCTTAGGAATGGCTATAGACTGATTTTCCATTTGTAAGACTGTGGTTTTAGGACATAAATCAATTAGTCCTAGCTTTTCCATTACATCCACAGTCATCACGTTAATAGCTGCCCCAAGATCCACTAGTGCATTTGGTATTTCTACCTTGTTGATTGTAACAGTTATAAGTGGGCTCCCAAGATCATTGTATTTTGGAGCAATAGTCTTTCCAGACAGAAAATCAGCTAAATAACCATCAATATGAATGGTATTTATTCTTTTTGGCTTCCTACCTAGCGTTTTAATACATAGTTGTTTGATTAACTAGTTTAACTCAGGAATTTTGTTTATTTCCTGCAATAGAGGAACCTCAATTTGCAATTGCTTAATCTCCTGAATTAACACAGTTTCAGAAGCCATAGTCACTTCCGGAGTATCTTCTAGAGTCATTAACTTTAAACATTCCGGATATGGTTCCATTGTTTTCTCTTTTGGAATAGAATCCTCCTTATATTGACTCAAGGACTGACCTTCCTCCTCCCGAGATAAATCAGCAGCTCCCACTATTGAAAAAGGCTCTTTATCCTTGGTGGAAGTTTCCTGATTCAGTGACTTGTCTCTTAGTGGAATTTTAGGCTCGGGTTCCTCTACTATTTCTTCAATAGTTGGGGTTTGAATAGTTCTTCTAGAGCGCAACTGTACATTTCTAAAATGTATCGCATTCAGTCCTGTAACATTTTCATGTTTGGTAGAGTAGACTAGCGTATTATGGTGATTATTCTTAGGATTGAAGAGAGGTTGCACTGGAAGTTGAGGTTGGTTCACCTGCTCATTTTGAGGAAGGTTTTGAGCTGGAGGTAACAAATTGATTCCTCCTAGGTCTAGTATAAAATTGATTTTGTCCCTGATTTCATTGGGGGGAAGAATGTTTTTGGTACTATTGTTGTTGTGGTTGGTTCAACCACTGTTGATTTCCCCATTCGGGGGACCCCCAATAAGGAGTTCCCTAGTTAGGTTGCGCAGGAGGTGACTGATTCCAAGATGGGGTCCATTGATTATGAACCCAATTATTGTGTGGTCTCCATGCAAGATTGGAATTCTGTCCATAAGAGAAGTTACCTCCTTGATGTTGGTTTAACATGTTTATCTCCTCTTCAACCTGAATAGTTTTTCCTTGGTATTCTTAATATTAGAGAGAAGCTCACACTATTTTGTAGGATGTTTTTTCTCACAGAGTTGAAAAATATTGACTTTATCTAAAGGACACTCTCGCAACAGGTTTTTGTTTTGACACCTAGGACAATAGATTGACAAGGTCTCTGGGCTGTTATTTTTAGCTTGTATGCCATCTAAAGTAGTGTTTAACTGAACGAGAATGTCGGTTTTCAGATTTTCTATTTCTTCGCGGAGCTTACCTATCTTATTAGACCCTTTAAAAAGATTAGTTTTACAGATTCATCCCCAAGTACAGGAGAAATTCTGACATAACTCACATATTTCCTCAAGGGTTATGTGAGACATGTCACCCTTCCCCATTAGATCAAGACTTCTTCTAGTGTCATCATCAAGTCCCTTTAAAAAAAAATGTTTTGAGAATCTCGACGCTAATGGCCTTTTCTCCACATCTTTTAGAGAGGAAAAGGAACCTATAGAGATAATCCTCTAAACTCTCATCCTCATTTTGTCTCAGTTTAAATAGCTCTTCCTTTCGGTCACTCACCCTATAGTAACTTTGGTATTTTTGTAAGAAAACATTCTCCATTTCCCCCCAGGATGTTATACTACCAGAACCCAATCCCATAAACCAGCGCATCGTTGAATCCTTTAGAGTAGAAGGAAAAAGCTTCATCTTCTGGTTATCATTTTTATAGTCATATGTTTGACATAAGACCTTAAATTCAAAGAGAAATTGGTTTGGGTCTTCCAAGGACAAGCCACAGAAGGTTGGAAGGAAAGCTGGGGAAATGTTCATCGCAATATCATCATTTGCATCTAAGGTAATAGGATAAGTAAAAATTCAAGGAGGGCATTGAGGTTCATTGTGGTTAGGTTTATCTCTAAGATCTCCCATGATGTTCAGATAAGTTTGTTCCTCAAAAATAATTTCCTCTATAACTGGCTGTTATGCCAGTTGCTCGATAGGTAAATAGTGGAAAGCCTTAGGTGGAATAGGCTTAAATAATTCTTCAAAAGTGTGGTCATCTGAGCCTTTGGATTCTCTAGGTATGATTGGCACGTATTTTGGGGGGGTCTTTGGTATAAATCGTCCTTGACGGCCTCTTTTCTTGACCATGCAGAAGAGGAAGCCAACAATAAATTTTTTGGCATAAAATGAGGTATCAAAAACCATCTCCTAGTAACACTTAAGCACAAAGGCTATTTGAGTTCCCTGGCAATGGCACCAAAAAGTGAAAGGTTGTCGTTAGGTCCTACTACTTTAGAATATATAATGTCAGTTAGTCAACCGAACAATGTCCAAGATAGTTTGCAAAAGAAGATAATTCAGATAACTCATCTTAGATTTTTTGTTTTTCTTTAAACTACTGAAATCAATTTTAGTCTAAGGCCATTTAACTTCTTATCTGGAAAACAATTTATTCTAGGAAAACTAGAAATACTTAAACTAGAAAGCATAAGATAACTAATTTAGAAAGAATCATAACTAAACTAGAAAGAATAGAGATAAGCAAACTGAATAACTGATAAACTACGGAAGTAGAAAAGTAAGTAAATAGACTATAAAAAAATTTCTTAAACAATAAAAGATTCTAACAACTATGAAGAATAACTCATACTAAAAAACAATGGTGCTCCAGATCTTCAGACTCAACTCTTAACAGACTTAAATACTTCCTACTGAATAGTTATTTATGTAACAACTAAAACAACATAATAGTAAGTACTTATCTATTTAAAACTAACTCCCCTCGAGTGGCCAGCTCGTCGGTCAACACTTCGTTCTCAAATCACATAAACTACAGGTTCTAGATTCCTTCCATTGTAAATAGTTATCATCCATAGTTCAATAACTTAGCAATTGACAAAAGAAATTTCTTTCATTCATCAGTATTCAAAAATCATATAAACAACATAACTTTACTATTCAATCTTATTCATCAATTTTGAAATTACATTCTTATAGAAAAACTTATAACTAAATCCTAGATTCTAGATGGCATGGATAGCCATTGAAAAAATCTTTTAACAACCTTAACTAACTTCCATGTTTTTAAAACTCATAAACGTAGAGAAGGCTTGAGACGAGCCATGAAGTTTTTGGTAACAAAAATTAAATAGACAGTAACTAAATCTTCGGTTCATCAACTTGAGATTTAGGAGGAGGTTTGTAACATCTATCTTTCATCATACTTAAGGCATGTTTTGGCTCAACATTTTGTAACAGCTGCTAGATGATTGATTATTCCCTACAAAAACACTCAAGTCAACCCATTAAACCTGTATTGGCAAATTTCCTCAATTGATCATAAGAAATAAAGTTTGCATAATTTTCCTTAAAGATAAGCAATTATTTCTCCTAAAGTTTAATGAATTGGCACAGACTTAGGATTGAACTTGTAAGAATAAGCTTTTCTGATTTTATTATGATAAAGTTATTTTTACCTCATCAAGAGGAATCTGAGTATCCTCAATCATATCATTATTTATCTTTCCATCTTTAGGATCAGCTGCAATATTTTCAACATTTTCCTTTTCAACTTCTCTTTTCAGACCAGATGGTGCAACTTCAGCATGTATTTCTTCAGTAACAACATTAATTCTCTTTTTTAGCAAGATCTTTCTAAATATTTTCTCAGTTTCTTTTATGAATTCATCTATTTGACCAATCATGAGCTTGTTTACTCTTGATTTTCTCTTGAATTCTCTATTAGCTCTTTTCAGCAAAGCATTCATATCTTCTACAGACATTATTGGACATAGTTCTACTAGGATTCTTTTTCTCATCCTTTCTTCTTCAGTTCTAGCATTAACTCTCCTCATTTCTAGTATTTCATATAAAATTTTAGGCAGATTTGACATTATTTCAATCAATACTTTATTGAAAGTATTTATATGTTTTATCGTTTCTTCTTCAAGAATTGTTTTGTTAGATTCATCAAAAGACTCGTACCATTTGCAAAGTGGTTTTAGATTTCCATCCTTAACCAAAGCTTTTCAATTGCTTGTACTGACATACCCGGTTTTTCATTCTTTGCTTTCTTCTTTTCCTGGTCATCTTCACTGAAAGGATTGCCTTTTGTGACTGTTGTTGCCTTTGTGCCTTGATGCCTGGTCTCTTTGACTTCTTCATCAGACTCAGTTTTCTCATCATCAAAAACAACCATATACACTCTCTTTCTCTTTTCTCCCCTTCCTTTCCAGATCCCTTAGACTCAGTTTTTACAGGGTGGACTTTGTTGCAGGAGCTGAATGAGATACATAGCTTCTAGTTGTTCTAGTTTGGGTAGATTGTGCTGCTGAACTAGATAATTGAGTTCTAGCTACCTCCTTAGCTAATTGCTTTGCTGCTTCAACTTCTTCCCTTTTTTGTCTGGCTTCTCTTAATAATTTTATAGATATGCCCATACTCTCTGCAAGAACTACTTCTTTTCTAACTCTTTTAGTAACCACGGGTTTCCTGAGTTCATTATGAACTTGTGTGTCCTCTGCATATGTGTCAAACCTTTCCTCTAACGGATCCACTAGTTTTCTCAGAATGTGTTGAGCATACATATCCAAGAATTTCCCATCCACTTCATATCCCATGGGCATGATCCAATTTTTTCTAGGATCATTCGCTTCCATCATACATTGATCAACATCCACCATGAAAAAAATTGAATCTTTGTACTTCTCTACAATAGAGGTAGGAATCCTCTCCCTTGCTTGCATCATAGACTAAAAACCTTTAAAGTATCCCCACATAGCTTCATTCCTTGTTTTGATATCTACAACATTGTAAAACAAATCTCTGACCTGTTCGGCTACTGGCTTGTCCTTTTTCCACTGAACCTTTCCAACTCCCAAAACTTCACCCATGAAATAATAGAATAAACACAAGAAAAATTTACCATATTTGAAAGATCTTTTCTTGTCTTTCTTTATTTTTCCAATATTCTCCATTAATTGAAATCTCAGCAATTCATAGAGGTTGTAATCTTGATTTTCTTTCACCATTTGGTAGGCGACATAGATTGTTGTGCTGAACACAAAGTTGTCTTGGCTAGAATGGTAAATCTTGTATCCAATCACCATAGATGCAAATTTTACATCTATATCAGCAATTTTATCAATATTCATTGTCCTTCTATCATATGTAGATCTTGTAGCATCAGTAATGGTTTGGTTTTTCACAGACTTTAGAATAGGTAATCCACCGAAAGAGTTTAGACTATTTACTGCATTGATAGATTCCTTTGTAATTTTGAACGAAATGTTGAGCCACATAAATTCATCATGCAATCAACTCAAAACATAACTGACCCACTCTGACTCTCCAAATACGGGAAATTTGACAATCTGTGTGAACTTCTTTGTTTCCAGGATTTTATGTTCTGTCTTTACACAATAATCTTCACCAATGATATGATTATTGTACAGATTCAGTAGTTGAGAACTTCCTAGTTCTTCAATATTGGCATGAATATAAACCCTAATGTCTTTTGTGTGTAGAAATCCATTCAGAACGGATGAAAATGCTCCTAATGGATTGGTCTCTAAAGACTTGTAAGGATGCCATTTGAATTTAGGATGAGGTTTGTCCTTGACTTCAACTACTAGAGGAGTATTAATTTTAACCAAATCACAAGTTCGCGAAGTTTTATAAAAAATACCTTTTTCACCAGATTACACTTTGAATTTCGAATCACTTTGACACTTGAATTTCACCTCAAAACACTAATGATTGCCTAAGAGATTTCCAAACTTCTTTTCTCCAAATAAAAAGTTAAAAATGAAAAGTAGAAATGACTTTTTATCACTTGCATTCCTAACCCTTTTTGTTGCAATAAATGCTTTAACCCTAATACATCTGGTTACCCTATTCTTGTACACTATGATGGATAAAATTTTTGTGGACCTCCAATATAGCATACCATTTCCTTCAATGAGTTCAACAACATTTTTTGAGCATCTAATGAACACATCCACATCCGGTGTCACTTACTAGTTAGGGGGTTGTATGTTTTTCTTGACTGCTCCCCCTAGGCCAAAGGCCTGAGACTAATTCCTAGAGGAATTACCAGAAGTAGTTCTGGTGCTGGCACACTTTCTTTAGTAGAGGGTTCTTTCTCCACCCATTTCTTTTTCATCTGCTATCTGACTGCATCTGTAGTGAGTTTGAATTTTCCTTTGATACCCTTCTGCATATTTTTCCTTTGATTTATCAGACCTTTTATGTTCCAACAAAATCTAGCAATTTGTCCAATTTTGTTGCAATTATAGCACACAACATTTATTTTTCCAAAATAGTTGTTCCACTGATTTACTCTTGATCTACACTGGTTAGCAGTATGGTTAAATCTACTACATGTATAGCATCTGATATTTCTATGAAATTGATTCATCATATTTCTGCATTCATTTGACTTATGACCAACCTTATGACGATTAAAAAACTAACCTGAGAAAGATGGACCACTTTGATTCATTCTAATTCTACACTGAGAAGCCATGTGTTCAAACTTATTGCAATTGTAATAGTATCCATTAAATCTATGAGCATTAGGTTGCCTTAGCGGATACCTTCCAAATTTGTTCATTTGATTTCCTTGCTTGAATTTCCTTTGCTCGGATTTGGAGCTTTCTCCTTCTTCATATCCAATACCTTGTTTGTCACCATGAGTCCTTTGACTACTAATTAGTTCATCAAGCATGGAAATGCTAGCTTTGAACTTCTCTTTATACTCATTTTCTATAGCAAGTTCATTTCTGAGATCATCCAACTACCTTTCAAGTGCCTCTTCATTGTTCTTAGATTGTTCTAGTTTATCATCTAGTCAGCTGCACACTTCATATTTTTCTTTCAGGGACTGAGCTAGGTTATCTTCATTTTTCTCTCTATCTTCAATCTCCTTGGTCATCTTCATCATGATAGATTCCATCTCATGCTTTAGGAATGTATTGTCTTTGGTAATATTTTCACATTCCTCTGTCTTTTCTTTTAGGGCTTGACTAAGATCTTCTTCTCCAATGCTCTTACTGTCACTCTATTTAATCTGATCACACAGTTCCTTTCTCTTCTATCTAGACTTATTGATTTTGTCTTTCAGAGACTCAATGAATTTCTCAGCATCTAGGAGGTTTTCTTCCAATTTCTGAACATCAGCCTTTGACTGATCAAGATCATTCAGGGCCACCAAAAGCTATTGTTGAAGACTGCTTGAGTCCATTAAAACACCTTCCAAGATCTCCTCAAGCTATTAGACTTCTTTAGAGGAACTAGATTTGATACCAATTTTTGGAAACAAGCTACACTAAGAGGGGGGTGAATCAGTGTTGTGCAAAATTTAACTTTATTAACCTTTATCTTCAAAGCATTAACAACATTCAATCATAATGCATAAACAAGAAAATAAACACAACACCATAAAAGCAAGATTTTTACATGGAAACCCTATTAGGGGAAAAACCATGGTGGATGGCCAATCCACAATTATGATTTGAGTATACTCAAATGAAGATTACAAAAAGGGGAATGCACTTGCATTCAGGCACACTACCTAGAGCTCAGTGCTCAAAGGGAAGACTCACTGCCTTACATAAGACAATAAGATTAAAACCATCCGAGAGTTTGAACTGAGAAAGTTAGCATCTACAAATGTCTAATTACAGTTCTGGTTAAGCACAATAATAGATATGTTGCCTTATAGACTAATTTTGAACTTTTACTCTGTTATGCTCATACACACAACACAAATATTCTATGCACAAGTGAAACTATGCATTATCGCTCTTTTTCTCTAGTCTTATTCATAATTCGCACCAAATTACACTTCATACATCATACAAAATGATTAAGATGATCTTATATATATCTGCAACATAGAATTCAATTACACTTTGTCGACTACAATAAAAAAAAAAAGTAATTACAACTATCAGCTCGATCCTTAATTAAATATTTATGCGCATCCTCCAAAGTTGGTTAAGACATAGAGGGGACCCAAAAAAACATGATCGAGCATGAAAATATTTAGTTAAATATTCCTTATATATTCATGACATAATGCATTCACGAGGTCGGCTCCAATATAAGAAAACTAGGAATAAGCTAGCCGGATCTTCTAACTTTCACACGAATTGATACGAGCCACTGTGCTTCAGTAGTAATAGAGACAATATACCAAAAATTATTTCTTGAGATGCACAACACAAAATAATAACCTTAAATATTCGTACAGATCAATGAACACTGTGCTACCGGATACTCTGTTTTTCATTATCAATCTTCAATCTGTCTGCCGGTATGATTGAATGATAGTGTTCGTATCTGATCATCGATTATAGTTTCCATCAATGACAATACTAAGCAATATTGTAGTGTCTCTTACCAATAGAAGGGAGGTCTCACAAGACTCCAAGTCAACACTGTGATGGATTGCTTCACACTTTCTATGTGGAGTTGATGGAGTGTTGTTGCTACAATGGAGTGTTGAAGTGTTGGAAATGCTAAGGGATGGCTTGAGAATTTATGTAGAAATTGCAAGAGATGTGCAAAGAGATGGATTGAATGAAGAATGGATAAATTTGAAGGAAGAATGAGGAAGAATAATGCATTTTTAGGTCAGTTGGTCGAAGAGGGATGTTATAATTCATCCCCAATCAGGAGTGTAATGCCTCTGCCAACTTCAAATGTAGGAATCCATAAGGGACGACAACATTCTGCATGGACATTTATGCACCGCGCATGCATCCCCAAAAAATATTCTCCCACTGACATAATAGAAAGATGCCAAATGAAAGGAAGGCAATTGGGTGATGTGGAATTTCACCTTCAAATTTGATTTTCTAAGGTTTTTGTGTGTAAAAGGGTGATTTGTGTAAGGGGTGCAAATTCACTCCTATACATTTTTCCCCCACTTTAGTAAGCACAAATATTGATGAGTGCTTCAGTAAAGTAGATTGAAGAGTTAGTAGGGTTAGAAATGTATACCTAAACTATTGAGGAAGTAGACCACAATCTGGTGAGCTTGAAAGCACAAGAGAGGAAAAGGACTCCATAGGTACATTTCCTAAGGAGTTTCAAATAAAAGACTCCATAGTTCCACATAACTATGAATCTACATAAGGTACACCGAAGGCCCTCGGACCAGTGATAGAAAAATCCCACTGAATGAAAGCATCTTACAAGCCCACAGACTTGCAAAGAGGCAACCCCCAAGATCTATCACATGAAGGAAGCCCCGAGATATAAGTATCTTACAAGCCCACAGACCTGCAAGAAGGTATCCCCCAAGATCTCTCACATGAAGCAAACCGAGATGAAATTTCCTTATAGGCTCATAGACCTGCAAGGAGGCATCCCCCAAGATATATTACGTGGAGGAAACCTAAAGGAGGGGACTCCTTAGAGTCAGATTGGAAAGCAGCTTCATAGGTGCACCTGCAAAGTGACATGTTTACCCGCAGATAAAGCATGTCCAAAAATAAAGTAGCCATGTAGGCGATCAAGCAAACATTCATACAAACCATCAAAAAATTGGAAGGATTTCAAAGGGGTCCCTCAAGAACTTGGATTGAAGAGGGGATCCACTCAAGGGATGCACTATTTGAAAGTGTGGAAAAGACATTTTTTCCCAAATCGATTCATCATCAAGGAATCCTTTCGAAAGATGTTTAATTCATCAAGGAATTCAAAAGGAAGAAAATTCCCCCTCATGAGGGGAAGGCCAAACCTACTTCCACCTCGGAGGAAAGTTCTCAAATTCTTTCTTTGCAAACCCATGATGAAGGAAGCACATTTTGTTAAGGGTCCTAGTTGTGAATGCAGTTTTGAAAAATAAATGTTTGTGAGGATTTTTGAGAAAATATTTATTGGTGAGGAATGTGTTTTCTAAAAATTGAAGCACCATAGAAATGGTGTTGTCAGACATGAGAGGGAAAACTCAAGAAAATAAGAGAAAAATATAAGGAAAGAGCAAAAGAGAAATAAATATAGGACATAGGGGGATCTAGTTTCGAAGGGTCAAATTTGCTCATGCTTATATAAATAATAGGTAACCACGGTGCAAGGTGAAAGATCATCAATCCCCAACCAGATTCGGAAGAATGTATAGAAAACAAAGTAAAAATAAAAAATTGGGTCAACATGGAAGGGAATCCTAAATTCCCCCAACAGTTTGCATTGTCTCCAATTTGTCAAAAATCAAACACAAACATGGAAGAATGATGATGCATATAGAAGAAGGTTTACGAAACAAAATCACTCCTATATCCAAGCACCAACAAGGGTGACAAGGGTCATCCAGGAACACATAGCACAAGTATAGGGGAACACATCACAACACATGCACATCTAATCTAAAGATAAAGAAGAGGCCTCCCCCTAACACTCATTGACCAAGAGGTTGTCCACTTCTCACTCTAGATCATCATAAGGGGAAGGAGGATGAGCCTGTAGTGGTGTAATATTAAGGGGAGGATCTTTCGACCCTCCCACAACAAAGGCTACGGAAGAAGGCCTCACAAGGTCTTTTCCATGGGGCTCTCATGGAGCTATGGTCAGTGACTTTGTGAAGATCATTGACAAGGCTAAAACTTCATCCAAAGAGTTAAACATGCACTTTACTAGAGTGCTATGTCATACCTCAACGGATGGAGAGGACTGCACCCGAGATTCACTGCTTGGCTCACTGAGTGACTTGAGAGCAGTGACAAACTCAGGGGAAGACAAGACTTGTTCTGTTACCATGATAGAACAAGCTAGCGCATGACCACATTTCAGAGAAGGTGGGATCCTCTTACGCCCTCCATTGTTGGAAGATCCAACCTCCACCCTTTGTTTCATCAAGGGATGTGAACTCCCCACAGATGACGAAAGAGGTGCGAAGGAAGAGGAGGAGGAGAAAACCACATCATACACCACTAAAGTATTCAAAATTTTCATAGGTTTCAAGAAAGGCGGGATTTTTAGAAGGGACATCAACAAGGGTGGCTCAATCAAAGGAGCGATGAACACCTACACCTTTTTGGGGTTAGGCACACTCACAATAGGAGCTAGAGGTGATATAGAGCTTGGTTGAATAGGAGCAAATGGGAGGAGAGAGGAGAACAAAACAAGAGGCCTTGATATAGGGGCAATCTTCTCCTCTTCCTTTCTTGATAAAGTGGCCTGCTCAACCGCGAGAGCCATTTGACGGCACTTGCACTCATGCACAAGATAGTTTCTATGAATTTTCAAGCTAGAGGTTGGGTGCTATGAAGGGACAAAAGGCTCCTAATTAGCCATAGGAGCATCCACTATAGCCATTTCTAGTGGAGGGACAAGATCCTAAATGGGAGTAGGAGGAGCGGGTTGAGAAACAATGGGGGAGTCAGCTCTAGTGCCTCAACATCAAGCCTCTTCTCATTTAATATTTTTGGAGCAGGAGCGGTAGGAGGCCTTGGAGCCTTGGACATAGAGGATTCCCCACGGGGACCTTTTCTCCTACCATATGAAATGGGCCTAGGCTCCATGGGTAGGAGAGGAAGCTCAAACATAGGCTACTTGGGCTTTCACCAAGCGGGCACCATAAGATTCTCTCACAAGCGTAGAACAACATCTAATGGTGAAACAATAGGACGAGAGGAAGAGTCAAGCTAAATAACGAAATAGGAAGAAGAGGTACTTTGAGAGGGCCTGTTTTCTTCCCTTCTATAGGCCTTAGCAACATCACTATCAACTTTTAGATAGGCCCTATGCGAAACAACATAAGGTGATATAGGGTACCTCACTCTAGGTGTCAAGCACCCTTTCTTGTACTTCTGATAAGTTTGGTACAAGAGGTCTTTCCTAGGTAGGAGAGGACCAACTGGTGCAGGCCAAAAGTGATCTAAGGAGTAACTACCACACTCAATTAGCAGTTTATAACCAGTATCATGGATCCCTCATGAATGAATTTCAAACATTTGTGCATGGCTAAGGGAACTACATTCATAGCTACTACCAAGGGATACCCAGCTTCACTTTAAATAGTTCAGACCCTGAGATTATATCAAACAAAAGGCTTATAGATTTAGGTCTAACAAGAACTGATAAAACAATACTACCAAGAGGAGGTACAAAAATTCTATTGTGCGTACAAATGGTGCTCACATGTGCGTCGTACCCATCTTTATGTAGAAAGTTAATTAACGTGATCTCCTTAGTTATAATGTTCACTTGAGATGTAGGTCAATGAGAACACTTGCTACAGTGTTTTCATTGATTTGTGTAGGGATATACAGAGGATATGGTTCTCTATTGAAATCCATCAACAAGTCTTGCGAAGTAAAGGTTATACCTAGACTACTACTCATAATCTACGCAAAGAGGACAGGTTGATGTAGAAGGGAGGCCATCATGCACACTAAATGAACCTCTCACAAAGTCCCCAAAAGGTTATTAAATAAGACAGTGACCCAATTAAGGTTTCATTACACAACACTTATAGAACCTTCCAACTATGCCTACTAAGGGTCACAGGTTGGCTTGTGAGGTGAAATGCCCCACAATGCTCACACCTACAATGATCCTAGAACATGAAGAAAGGACCTTTCAGTATTGCAATACAAAACCAAAATGGTTCATGTCAGGTTCACCAAAAATATAAGAGACAGGACCAACCATGTTAGGGCTCCAGGTCATAGAGAGTCGAGATCAGAGGGATTCCCTAACTTACCTCACTCTAAAGGTATGTTTCAGATAGGGGTCAAGAATGATGAGGACTATAAAGTACTTCTACCACTCTTCACACTTGAAATCAAAGTTTTGGCTAGGCGAGCTAGTTTTCAGATTCGGTACTGCACCTCAGATAGCTCTTTGTCCAAGGACATAAGTGCAGTTCTGGGATGATAGCACGACACACTGGCATCTCTTAGGTGTGTTGGAATCCATACAACTAGAGGATAGGAAGTACAATATAAACTACCTAAAAACTGTTGAGAAACTATGTCTTAATTTTTAGTTTTATGCCCCTTCATACCATCCTTGGCATTATTTTGTCCTCCTATCGGCCTTTGCCACTTTAGTGCGGCGGCTCCATCTGGTTCTGGTGGTGACAGGTCTGGTGGTTATCGCCATACTGCGGTGAGCCAAGAGGCTGATCGTAGTGGCCACGGTAAGGCCGCCAGCTGCCTGGCTGGCGGTTATCGCCATACTGCGACCAACCAAGAGGCTGACCGTGGTGGCCGCAGTAAGGCCGCCAACGCTCTAGCTGGCGGTTACTGTGGTGGCCATGGTAAGGCCACTAGTGGCCTACCTGGTAGTTAATGCCATACCATGGCTAGCCAAGAGGCTCACTGCGGTGGTTGCAGTAAGGCCGCTAGCGGCTTGGCTGGCGATTACCGCCATACTACGGCTAGCCAAGAGGCTGACCGCGGTGGCCGCAATAAGGCCGCCAACGACTTGGCTGGCAGTTACCACCCTACCGCGACCATCCAAGAGGCTAACTACAGTGGTCGCGGTAAGGCCGCCAATGACTGGCTGGCAGTTACCACCTGACTGCGGCCAGTCAAATGACTGACCGTGGTGGCCGTGGTAAGACTGCCAATAGTCTGCCAGGCCGATTACCACTGTACCGTGGTGTGCGGTAACCTTGAGCGAGAAAGTTCGGGTGGAATCGGACCACTTACCGCCATACTGAAAGCTAGTCAAGTGGGGTCTGCGGTAGCGCAGTAAGGTTTGTGGGGAGCTCGAATGAGCTCGATGACTGGTTTGACCGAGTTGGACTCATTGTCAAAAGTGAATGGCGAATGGATTGCAGAGATGTGGCTCATTGTCAAAGCATAATTGGTTGGTGGCCAAAGTCGTAGCAGCAGTAATTGTAGGTTGATTCAGGGTGGCGAACAGGACCCAATTTGGGTAAAGCAGTTATGGCCTGGGTGGCTCGATGCAATGAGATCGGTATGGGTAGATCTTTGGTGCGATTGAATTAGACATGATTGTACCTTGTGATCGGTGGTTGACTGATAGAATTGAATGCAACATTAGACTTAAGGAAGTTGATGACATATTGCATGAAATATTCATGAAGTTCGAACTGTATGTGAAGAACATTGTAATAGTGAGATAATTCATGTAGTGCTACTATGAGCTGATCATAGAAGACTATATTTTGTATGTAACTATTTTTTTACTGTAATACAAATTGTCTTGACTTTGTGTGGTGGGTTTTTTACTTGAAAAGGTTTTCCCACGTATATCTAGTGTCAACTGTGAATGCTCAACTTTATGTAATATTTATTTTACTTGCATGTATTCATCTTAAGTAGTTCGTGAAGCTATTGAAACTGGTTTATGCTTTACTCCTCTATTGTATTAGTGTTAAGGGAATGTATTCTGCACTATCGGGTCTCTAGATCCATGCATTTTTTTCCCTTCAATTGGTATCAGAGCTTGGCCAGTTGTGTTACCCTTGTAGGAAAGATTAGTTTATTGTGCTAATACTGTTTTAGTGGGAGTCTTGCATTGTTAAAACTCATTTCTGTTTGAGATGGTGAGTACATTTGGTAGAGTAGACATTGAAAAATTTAATGGCAGTAACTTTGAGTTATGGAAACTCAAGATAGAAGACCTACTTGTGGATAGAGACCTCTGGATTGCAGTGTCTGGAACTAAGCCACAAAGTACAATGCAAGAAGCTTGGGATCTTGCTAATAGAAAAGAAAGAGGCTTGATAAGACCAAGTCTAGCTGATTCTGTTCTCCTAAATGTCCATGAGGAGCAGTCTGTAGCTTCATTATGGAAGAAGCTTGGTGATATTTATTAGGGAACGTCTCTGATAAATAATTTATTCCCGAGGAAGAAGTTGTACTCTTTGAAGATGGGAGAAGGTGCATCTCTTGCAGACCATCTGAACTTGTTTAACATGAGTGTTACTCAATTGGCTTCTGTAGGTGTAAATATTGAGGAGGAGGATCGTTGCATGCTCCTATTGTGTTCATTACCTGACAGTTGGGACCATCTTGTGATGGCCATTGGAAGCACTACTGCTACTTTCAAGATGGAAGACGTTGTTGCCTTATTGATATCTGAAGAGATGTGGGGGAAGTCTTCAGAGATGGCCAAAGAGGCTCTTGTTGTTCGAGGTAGACCAAAGGAGAAAGGCAAGAAGGACAAGAAGGACAAGAAGTCGAAATCCAAATCTGCAGGGAGATCAAAGTCTCCTGGTAAAAAGTTCAAGGTGAGATGCTAGAATTATGGGCAACCTGGTCATATCAGGAAGGAGTGCAAGGAGAAGAAGAAGAAGAATGCTTCTGACAATGAATCTTCTCAAAGTGATGCAAATGCCTTCATTGCAACAGCCTTGACAACTCAGACATCAAATGATGTCTGGCTAGTTGACTCAGGTGCTTCTTTTCACATGACGTTCAATAGAGAATGGTTTTCTAAATACGAGAAGTATGACGGTGGAAAGGTATACTTGGCAAGTGATTCAATGTTGGAGACAGTTGGTAGAGGAAGAGTCAGAATTTAGTTTCCTGACGGGAGAGTCAAAGGTATTGGTGGTGTACATCACATACCAGTTCTGGCTCGAAATCTTCTTTTTGTAAGTAAGTTAAATGATGTTGGTGTAGAAGTTTCTTTTTCTAGTAAGGGATGTAAAATGGCTAGAGGTGCAATGGTGTTGGCTAAGTGTGTTTGTACTAGCACTCTGTACAAGCTGGATGCACATCATGTTCTTTGTAACAGTGCCTCTGTAAAGCCATGCAATGTTGCACCTGTAGAGAAAGATGAAGACTCTTCTCTGGCTGCAAATGCTATGGAGGTAAAACTCCCAACTGAGAAGACTATGATGTGGCATCACCGACTTGGTCACATTGGTGAGAACAGTTTAAAAACCTTGAAGAATAAAAATCTTGCAGAAGGGCTTGATGATTGTAACCTTGAGTTTGATTTTTGTGAACACTGTATCTATGGAAAACAACACCATGTTTCTTTTTATTCTAGTCCTCACAAATCTTCTGGTATACTGGATTATGTTCATTTTGATGTGTTTGGTCCAGTTAATGTTTCTTCATTATCGAAGTCTAGATATTATGTTTCTTTTATTGATGATTGTTCGAGAAGGGCATTTGTATACTTCATTAAAAGTAAATCAGAACTGTTCAGTCGGTTTAAAGAATTTAAATCTTTGGTTGAAAATTAGACTAGAAGGAAAATTAAGTGCGTGAGGACAGACAATGGTGGTGAATTCTATTATGTAGATTTTGAAAGGTATTGCACTGATCATGGGATTAAAAGGCACAAGACAACGCCTTACACTCCATAGCAAAATGGAGTTGCTGAAAGGTTGAATAGGACGCTGATGGAAAAGGCAAGGAGTATGCTAAGTGGTGCTGGTCTGGAGTAGAAGTTCTGGGCTGAGGCTGTTGCTACAACATGTTATTTGATAAACAGATCTCCTTGTTCAGCTCTTGTTGACAAGACACCTTTGAAAGCATGGTCTAGTAAGAAGCCCTCTCTGAGGCATGTCCGTGTGTTTGGCTGTGAGGCATATGTTTATGTGCCAAATGAAAAGAGATCTAAATTGGATAATAAGGCTGTCAAATGTATTCTCATCGGCTATGGAGTGGGTGTGAAAGGATACAAGCTTTGGAACCCTGTTACTAAGAAGGTTTTGTACAGCAAAAGCATGATATTTCATGAGCTAAAACCTTCAGTTAGTGATTAGCAACTTGGGACAAATCAAAGTGACAAGAAGAAGGATGCAGTTGAGATCCCACAAACTCCAGAAAGGGAAGAGTTGCATGGTGTCCTTGAGACTGAGGAGAGCTCAAGCAGCTCTGGAAGTTCTGATGATGATGAACAACCCTAGCCTGTAAGAAGATCTACATGAGAAAAAAGGCAACCTGATAGGTATGGTTTCTCTATGTTAGATTCAAACTGTGCTTATATTTTAATTACCAGCACTAATTAGCCTAGGACTCTAAAAGAAGCAATCAGCATGGCTGATTCAAATTCTTGGCTGGAGGCCATGAATGAAGAGATGGTTTCTTTGAAATAGAATGATACTTGAAATTTGGTACAACTGCCTAAAGGGTGAAAGCTTGTTGGCTGTAAGTGGATATTCAAAAGGAAGACAGGTCTTGATGGCAGTGTTGAGAAGTATAAGGCATGACTGGTTGCAAAGGGTTTTTCTCAAATTGAGGGAATATATTATGGAGAGATTTTTTCCCCTGTAGCAAAGCTGACATCCATCAGATTTTTTTTATCTTTAGCAGTTGTATATGATTTTGAAATTGAGCAGATGGATGTGAAGACCGCATTTTTCCATGGTGAGCTGGAAGAAGAAATCTACATGTCCCAGCCTAAGCATTTTGTTGAAAGAGGTAAACAAAATCTAGTTTGCAAATTAAATAAATCTCTCTATGGTTTAAAACAATCTCCTAGAATGTGGTACCAGAAATTTGACACATTTGTGTTGTCAATTGGATTTGTGAGATCAAAATCTGATCATTTCATTTATTATAAATCTGAGAATGATCGTGTGCTTGTTATTACCTTGTATGTGGATGATATGTTATTCATTGGAAATAGCAAGACTATGATTTCTGATCTTAAATCTCAGTTGTCTACAAAGTTCGAAATGAAAGATCTTGGTGTAGCTAGATACATTCTTGGAATGGAGATTACCAGGGACAGAACAAGCAAAAAACTTTGGGTCAGTCAGAGTAAGTATGTGAAGACAGTTCTAGAGAGGTTTAGCATGGATGATTGCGAGCAGCTTGTTGTTCCAATCATGCATGGAACAAAGTTGTTTGTTGAAGACTATCCTAAGTTTGCTATAGAGATGGAGGACATGACCAGTGTGCCTTATGCAAGTGTTGTTGGTAGTTTGATGTACGCTATGGTTTGTACAAGACCAAACATTGCCCAAGCAGTGGGAGTTCTAAGCCAATTTATGGAAAACTCGGGAAGATCGCATTGGGATGCTGTGAAGAGAGTATTCAGGTATTTGAAGGGGACTTCATATTATGCACTGTGTTACCATGGCAGTGTGGTTGCATCACAGAGGACTCTCAACATTTGTGGGTATGTTGATTCAGATTGGGCAGGGGACATTGACAGTAGGCTATCCACCAGTGGATACACTTTCATGCTTAATGGTGGAGCAATCAGTTGGATGAGCAAGCGACAGGCTGTAGTTGCTTTATCCATAATAGAGGCACAGTACATGGCTACAACTCATGCCTATAAAGAGGTTGTCTGGTTAAACCGTTTGTGTTTAGACATCAGATTCAATGCTAGGCAGATTTCAATCTGCTGTAACAATCAAAGTGCCATTTGTTTGGCAAAGAATCCAACCTTTCACACCAGGACCAAGCACATTGATGTGCAATATCATTTCGTAAGGGATATGGTTGAAGATAGCAAGGTCTATCTAGAAAAGGTGGACATTTTGAAGAATGTTGCAGATGTTTTGACAAAAATGGTTAGCACAGACAAGTTCAGATGGTGCACATAATCGATGGGCCTTGGTGCCTATGATAGACAGTGAATTTTTGTTGCAATGGGGTTGCTGGAAATGTTCGCCAAGTGGGAGCTTGTTGAGAAAATATGTCTCAATTTCCAAATTTATGCCCCTTCATACCATCCTTGGCATTATATTTTCCTCCTATCGGCCTTTACCAATTTATCGCTGCAACTCCGTCTGGTTCTGGAGGTGACAGGTCTGGCGGTTACCGCCAAGGCCAGCCAAGAGGCTTACCGCGGTGGTCATGGTAAGGCTGCCAATAGCCTAGCTGGCGGTTACTGCCATACCACGACCAGCCAAGAGGCTGACCGTGGTGGCCATGGTAAGGCTGTCAGCAGCCTGGCTAGCAGTTACCGCCATACCATGACCAGCCAAGAGGCTGACTGCGGTGGCCACGGTAAGGCCGCCAACGGCCTGGCTGGCGGTTACCACCATACCATGGTGGCCGCGGTAAGGATTCCAGCGGCCTGGCTGGCGATTACTGCCATACCGCGGCCAGCCAAGAGGTTGACTGTTTTGGCCGCGGTAAGGCCGCCAGTGACCTGGCTGGCGGTTACTGCCCTACCGCGTCTAGCCAAGAGGCTGACCGCGGTGGCTGTGGTAAGGCCGCCAAGGACTGGATGGCGGTTACCACCCTACCACATCCATCCAAGAGGCTGACCGCGGTGGTCGTGGTAAGGCCGCCAGTGACTAGCTAGTAGTTACCGCCCTACCACGGCCAGTCAAATGACTGACCACAGTGGCTGCGATAAAACCGCTAGTAGTTTTCCAGGCCAATTACCGTTGTACCACAGTGTGCCTTGGGTCCGGCTATAGTAGCATGGTAACCTTGAGCAACAGAGCTCGGGTGGACTCGAATCGCTTACCACCATACCGCGAGCTGGTCAAGTGGGGTTTGCGGTAGCGCGGTAAGGTCTGTGGGGAGCTCAGATGAGCTCAGTGATTAGTTTGACCAAGTTGGACTCGGTGTCAGAAGTGAATGGCAAATGGATTATAGACACATGGCTCAGTGTCAAAGCATAATTGGTTGGTGGCCAAAGTCGTAGCAACAGTAATTGCAAGTTGATTTAGGGTGGCAAAAATGACTCGATTTGGGTAAAGCTGTTATGGACTAGGTGGCTTGATGCAATGAGATCGGTATGGGAAGATCTTTGGTGCAATTGAATCAGACATGATTGCCCCTTTTGATCGGCGGTTGTCTGACAGAATTGAATGCAATGTTAGACTTAAGGAAGTCGATGACATATTGCATGAAATATTAATGAAGTTCGAGCTGTATGTGAAGAACATTGTAACAGTGAGATAATTCGAGTAGTGCTGCTATGAGCTAATTAGAGAAGACTGTATTTTGTATGTAACTGTTTTGTTATTGTAATACAAATTGTCTCAACTTTGTGTGGTGGGTTTTTTACCTGAACAGGTTTTCCCACATATATCTGGTGTCAACTGTGAATGCTCAACTTTGTGTAATATTTATTTTACTTGCATGTATTCATCTTAAGTAGTGCGTGAAGCTATTGAAACTGGTTTATGCTTTACTCCTCTGTTGTATTGGTGTTAAGGGAATGTATTCCGCACTGTTGGGTCTCTAAATCCATGCATGTTTTTCCCTTCAAAAACAAACTAACTTGACCTAGCTAGTTTTTCTTAAATGAGAAACAAATTAATAAGGTACAAGAAATACAAATGAAGATGATAAAGTAGATAGACAAATTTAGGGTGACAAATACAATCTCACAAATGTGCCAATTCGCCAGCTAGCTCCAAATGCATGTTCACCTACACACAAGAAATAGAGAAAAATTGTTGGAGTTGTATAGGGGTCTGCCTTAGTTAGACCCCTGTTTTGGTGTATACAACATAATGTTTTTTGTATGTATCAAAATTCAAATTTGTTTTGTTGGATCAAGGACTTCAATATCTAGTGCACTGATATTTTTCAAAAAATTTTTTGATAATCTGTTATTTTTCCACATGTGCAGAACAAAGAGCTTGATTTTCAATGAAAAACCTACATTCACAAGAAATAAAAAATAAATATAATAATTAAATTAAATTTATTTTAAATTATACATTTTGGGAAGCTTATAATAATGACTACATAGTTACAAAAATAAATAAATAAATTCATTTGATCCCCCAAAAGGTTAATCAAAAGTGGTTTTTTATCAGTGTTTTTATAGGTGTAAAGGAGACTTCGCTATAGGTATGGTTTAAAACTAGCGGGGTTATATCCAAGGGGGTTTGATCTAAGGTGGTTCGATCAAACCCTCTTCAACTAGAATCTTTTAAATGGAACTTTTCAAGGCTTAAATCATTACATTTTCTAAAAATATGTGATTTCAACAAAAAATAGGATCTCCCAAAAATTGTATACCAGTATTGTGGGATCACCCCAAATCCTTTGATAGATAGAGAGTCAGGTTGAATGTTTGATTTATTGATGCCAAGCCTATCCAAAAGGGTCAAACTACACACATTGAGATATTATTATGAAATATTCATTTTATTTTTTTGCACTTCCAAAGGGGGGAGTTCACTTTGGTGGAAAACAATGTTAGCATTTATTCCTTGAATTATGGTTGTTATGTCATTCGGTTGTGCATTTGAAGGGGTAGGAACTTGTTGCAAGGTTGTTTAAAGCATAGTGTGATAATTAGGTGAATTTTGAATTAGGTCCCATAGGGATATCTTTGTAGGAGTATCCTTAAGATTTTCAGCAAGATCACACTCCTTCCTACTATGCGAAGTTAAACAAGGAGGACCAAGTAAGATAGGATTAGGTAAAGGTAAGGGTTTCAAGGTTGGTTGTTGTGGTTGCAAATTATTTCTTGTGTTGTATGTATAAGGAATAGTATTATGACTTAGCTGTTGTGACACATTATTCTTAGGTGGGTAGAGGACGAATTCAGGTTTGTTTGGAGTGTGTGGTTTGTGTGAACGGGGGTAAAGAGTGATTTGAGGTTGAACAATATTAACATCCCTTAGTGAGTGAGAGTCTAGTGTGACTTCATCATCTTCATCTAAGGGTATAATATCATTATTGTTAATGTTTTCCTTTTCTTGTACCATGATGTTCTCCCTAGAAGGAGAGTTTTTAAGAGAATGATAGACTAGATGTTCATGAAATTCATACGTTGGTTCTTCTAACCTGACTTCATCACATGCAAGGGAGTTATCAATGGTTGGATTTTCTTGTTTATCGATGATGGCATTCTCTTGTTCCATAATGTCTTCCCTAGTAGGAGAGATTGTAGTAGCTTCATCACAAGTAGGGGAGGCATCAAGAGAAGGACAACTATGATTTTCATGCTTACCAAATAGATCTTTCCAAATGGTAGGAGCATTAGGGAAGGGGGGGACAAGATTCTCATGAATCTTAATAGGTGCATCTTATAATACACCCTATCCTCTTTGTATCGAGGAGGGATATTAGGAGAAGGGAAATTATGGCTATCTATGATATCATCCATTTTTGCTAAAAAAATCTCACAAGGAAGGGATGGATGGAGACTAGGTAAGGTGATGCTTAGAAATGTTTCTATGATCTCATCTTCTTGTTTTCTAATATCTTCCAAAGGGGGATGAGGAGAGGGAAAATCAAGACTCTCGATCCTTGTAACTTCTTTCACCAAGATACCTTCATTGCTAATAGGAGAGGTATCGAGAGAAGAACAAGTATGATTGCTATGAATGTCTACGCTACCATCCTCACCAATGGGCAATGTAATATTAAGGATTGTGTCAATGGTTTGATGATTAATATGTTTCTTATTGACCTCATTGGTGTAATATAAATTGAACTCATAAGAAAGGATTTTGTACTTATGCAATCTATTTTTAACCATAGCAAAGCCACATCTCTTGAAAGAAAACATGCTATTATGGAGAAGTAAATAAAGTGAAATGCAATAAGATGTTTAAATGAAATTTTTAGATTTGAAACAAGGTAATTTGTTGATTACACTATGCAAAAATTTGAAAGTAAAATTTTGTAACTGGAAATTTGGAATTAAACAATGCATGAAATGGACTAATTTAAGCTAGATTAGTGAACTGCATGTAACAGAAAGTCAACCTAATGAAACAACTAACCAATGGGAACAAACAAAAGTGTAGAATCAAGGTTTTTAGTGTTGTAAAAGGCAATTTTAGGGGTGCACTATGATTGATTTGCCCAAGGTGGTGAATGAGTCCCAATAGGGATTTTTTTCAAAAAAAATAGAAATTTTCCATTGATTTTTATGCTTTTTAGTTTGTATGATATGCATCCTAAATGCAAATGCAGTTTTTAGGTGATTTTCAATGATTTTAAATGCAAAAATGCAACCTATATGCACTTTCACTAATGCAAAATTTGAAACCCTAGAATGCAAATTAACCAATGTAAATCTTAATGCAATGTTAATTCAAGCCAAATCTAGGATGATGATGGACTCCAAATCAAAAAAGAAGGTATTCCAAATACAGGTTCACCAAAATGTAGAGGAAAAAATTGTTGTCCCTAAAGGTTTTAGGACCTAGGGCAACAAGTCTTTCTATACTCCACATTCAAGAACAAATCCTTGAGATTTCAATGCAAAGGAGATTGAAAATTGGAAAAGGGAATGTCCTAGGGGATTGAATGATAAAAAATGAGGGGTTCAGCACCAAGTATAAACTTGGAAAAGGAAATGTTTGAAAACATAGTGTGATATGCCAAATGACCTAGAAATGCAAATGAAACGAAACAGAAAGTTGTAAAATTGAAAGTGTGCACCTAGAAACTTGTAGAGACTGGAAATGCTACTGATTCTAAAATTTTGTCCCATAGGGACTCATTCACCAATCTGGCTAAATCAATCCCAGATCAAGGTTTCTACACAGGAACAGGTTTCTGCACAGGAACATGTTTCTTGAAAAAGGGTATCTAAAAAATGCCAAAACCTCAAAATTGACCAAAAATGGGACTCATTCACAACTTGTGGTGAATGAGTCTAGTTTGGTTTTTCTAGAAATTTAAAGTTCTGATCTACACCTCTCAATTTGCTCTTTCTATTCCTCTTAGTGTCTGTATTCGAAACCCTAATTTTTTAGGGTTGTAAGTGACTTTTTGTGAAGATTTTGACCTTACAAGTAGGGAGATGACTCCAACAAGTTTGAAACCTATTCTTCAATCATCTCCAAGCCTTCAAAGAACCTAGCTCTATAATCACACAAAGAAAGAGAACAAAAGTGTTGATTGTTAGGGAATGTGGGTTTTATTTGGTCAAACCTCGTTTAGGGAATTAAACAAAATTATGAAACAATGAAATGAAGCATGAAACAAAGAACATGAATCATGGACAATAATACCTTGAATTATGTCTTTTAAATCTACAATTCAACATGAAATGGCCATGGATGATGTAGATCTTGATCTTTGACAATAAGAATAGAATAATGTTTGGTCTTGGATCTTCAATTCTACATCACAACACTAGCTTACTAACATTCTTGATGCTTGATATGCTTGACATGATGATGGATATTAAATTAATGCAATAATTGATGAATAATCTTTCCCTTGAGTGATCTTGAAAGCTATCTTGATGATCGTGGAATTATTGACATGATAACATGTAGGCTTATGTTGCTTGGATTGCTTAGCGATGAAATAATGATTGGAGGCTTGTTTATATAGGGAAGCCACTCAAATAACCGTTAATTGGATCCCCAAGGCCGACATTGAAGAAATTTTAATTAAAAACCCACTTTTCCTACTCAAAGCCTTAAAAATGGCTCAAATGGGACTCATTCGCCATCTTGGGTGAATGAGTCCCACCTGGATGGGGGGTAAAAGCACAAATTTGTGTCACAATTTTAGCCAACATATCAAGACAACTAAATTTACGTATTTCTAAGTAAAAATCAATTTTGGTCAAACATATGATCTAGTAAGACTCATTCTAGCTAAGTTAGATACTTCAAAAACTTTTTGAACTAAAATTGTTGGCTAAAAATATATGGAGCACCACTTTGAGTCCAATTTACCAAAAAAAAAAAAATTATTTGAAAACTTGAAGTTTCAATAACTCCTACTAATGTAACATTTTAAAAAAATATAAAAATACCCTTTTGTAGATCCATAAGTGTAGCTTTCGAAAATATATTTATTTTAATAGTTTAATTATTATTTATATTTTATTTTTTTTATTTTTACTAAAATTAGGTTATCAACACAAAATATTAGGTTTATTACCATGCAAAGGAAAAATACTAAAACTTATTTTTAAAAATTGAAAAAAATATGATGCACTAGATAAAAGAATCTATTTGAAGATGGTATAATTTTTTTTCCATTTTAGATAAATATTTATTATGAAAGTTGACGTCCAATAGAAACAACTGGTTTTTGATTCACACACATTTTAATATTTATTTAAAAATATATATTTATCAAAATTGGAAAAAGATATATCCATGCACTAAAGTTTCAAGTTATAAATACACACAAAAAATTTGAAAGAAAAAAAAATTACTATAAAAAGTTTGATATCTCATGCAACTTCATTTTTCCAAATTTTATCAACAACTAAATTATAGTATTAGTTTATTAAAAATAGTTTAAAATATATATATTTAAAAAAAAAAACAAACATAAAATATACCAAAAAATACATATTTTACTAGTTTACATCATTTCAAAATTCAAAACATATATGCCACTTTTTAGTGATTCAAATTTAAAAGTTGGATCAGTGTTGGTTGTTTTGTTTATAAAGTGTGACACAACTTTTTTCTTTTATCTTGGGACTCATTCACCCAAGGTGGCGAAGGGGTCCCACAGGGGCTATTTTTCATGCTAAAGTGTCGGGGAGTGAAGAATTTAAGCTTTTATGTCGATATCGTCATGTTTTTGGTCAAAATATACCTTGGGATGCACAATATGGGGTCATAGGGGTCTATTAATGATGGTGTTAAGGTTATAAATGCAAGGGGGTCCAAAATCTAATGTGAAAGTGTAAATAAATACACTTTACAACACTAAATTAAGGCAAAGTTGGGTCTATTTAGCTTAGAAGGGCCCTAAATCCCATGTGAATGTGTAAAACATATTACGACAATAGATTAGGTCCACTTTATTTAAAAGCCCCTTAAATTTAATGTGAAAGTGAAAATAAATAAATTTTACAACATTTTATCATTAATTGTTCCCAAATCAAGCAAGGACACGATTTTCTATGCTACAATATTTAATCTGATTATTATATTTATATCAATATTTATTTCTGGATTCGATTGTGTTTTAGTTTTTTAATCAATATTTATTATATTTATATCTTATTCCTTGTGAATGTAGGTTTTTCAATGAACATCAAGATCTTTATTTCACACATATGAAAAAATAGGAAAATAGAGAATTTTTTTTCTAAAAAATACATGTGCACTAGGTATTGATGTCCTTATTCCAACAAAAAAAGGAATAAGTTAATTCAAATGCATAAAAAAAAAATTATGCGGTCCAAAGTACACCTCTATCCAAATTATAATTACTCTAACTTGAAAAATTAATTAAAGAGAAATATGTAACAAAAAATTATGAAAAAGTATCTATGCACTAGATATTGGTGTGACAAAACTATATTTAAAAAATTAGATTTGTATCCTTTCTATAAAAAATGTTATGTGGTCCAAAGTAAACATCACTTTAAAAAAATGCTATTTAGTAGGAAAAATAAGTTATAAAAAATTACATAAAAGGATTCACAATTTATCTTTTTATTTTTTTAAATAAATATAATTAGAATCTATACCAAATATCAAAAACCACTAATTTGATTCATCTTCAAATTCTTAATGGTTTATCTACTATAGGTGTAAGAAAGTGAAGATTTTCTTAAAAATGTTGATTTCAATGTCAAGTTTGGAAAAAAAGTGTAACCCATTATTATGGGATCACCCACCACCTCCACCCAAAAGCTCACTAGCCAAAGGAGGAGAATGTAGAATTGGCAAGATCACCACAACCTCAGTTGTGATAAAGGGAGGTCTCACAAGACTCCCAACCCACACTGCTATGGTTTGCTTCACACTTTCTATGTGGAGTTGATTGAGTGTTGAAGTGTTGGAAATGCTAAGGGATGGCCTGAGAATGCGTGTAGAAGTTGCAAGAGATGCGTAAAGAGATGGATTGAATGAAGAATGGATGAATTTGAAGGAAGAATGAGGAATAATAAGGCATTTTTAGGTCAGTTGGTTGAAGAGGGACGTTACAATTTGTCCCCTCTCGGGAGTGTAACTCCTATGCCAACTTTAGATGTAGGAATCCATTAGGGACAACAGCGCACCACGCGGACATCAGTGCGCTGTGCGCGCGTCTCTGACAAATATTCTCTCACTAACACAACAGGCATATGCCAAATGGAAGGAAGCCAATTCGTTGATGGGGAATTTTTTCTTTGGATTTAATTTTCTAAGGTGAGGGTGTTTAAAAGGGGAATTTGTGTAAGGGGTGAAAATTCACTCCTATACACTCTTAAAATGTAATCTCTACTTCATTCTGGAGGAGTTTCTCATTCTTTTGGTCTCACGGGAATACATTTTTGTAACAGGGTCTCACATGAATGTGTTGATTTCAAGTTTTTGGATGAGTCCAAGTCATGTAATGGAGAATTCATTAATGGAATGGTTATATTTGTATGCAATTGACATAATATTCCAAGCTAGTTCTCTCCACCGTGCATATTGTGACAACTTGATGACTTTCTTCAACCTTGCAACCTAATCCTCAAAGGATCTTCAAGATCCAAGACACCTAGATCTGTAATCACACATGTAGAGAGAGAGAGAAAAACTTGTTGATTGTTAGGAAAGATGGGTTTTCCTTGGTCAAACCCCGTTTAGGTAATTAAATATTGTGATGAAACAATAAGATATGAACATGAAACATGAAACATGAAAAATGAACAATGATACCTTGAATGATGTCTTGAGATGTAAATCAACAAGCTAATATGAAGTGGCCATGTTAAATATAGATCTTGATCTTGAACTTTGATATGAAACAATGCTTGTAAGTGGATCTTCAATGCTACATCGCAACACTAGCTCAACAACATGCTTGATGCTTGATGATCTCGACATGATGATGGATCTCGAATTTCTATAACAAATAATAAATAATTCTACCCTTGAATACCTTAGAAATGATCTTGTAAACTCTCTTGACACTCTTGTGAAACCTTATAATCATAAACTTGCTATTAGGAATGCTCTCTAGAAAGTCTTAGGTGAAAATGAGTGAAATAACCTTGTATTTATACTTATTTATGCCAAATTTCCTAAAATTAAAACACTACAAGTCAACATGAAATCTAGTGAGATAAAATCCCACCAAAATTTTTATTTAAATTAGGTCCTAACTTGAGTGAGACTCATATTCCCAAGGTGGTGTATGAGTCTCAAAGGCTCAAAACTAAGGCACACACTCCAAGATAGGTCCTAATTAATGTGAAATTCAAAATAAAATCCCAAGACCTAGGTGGGACTCATATGACCAAGGTGGTGTATGAGTCCCTAACCACTAAATCTAGGACACATGACCCAAAACACTTAATTATGATTGGTCATTTGATAAGTGTTGATATTATCTCTAGAAAAATGCATTTAATAAGTCTTGTGAATGCAAAATAGGGCCAATTAAGGCATAGATAATCCCAATTAGTAATGAGAACCATATATTGGTGTGAATGTGGGGTAACACACTTTACAAAACCCTAAATAAGGCATAATTAAGTTCACTTATTTTACAAGGGCCCAGAACTTAATGTGAAGGTGCAAATAAATACACTTTACAAAATTTAATTAAGGAAAAGTTAGGTCAATTTAGCTTAAAAGGGCCCTAAATCCAATGTGAATGTGGAAAACACATTACAACATTAGATCAAGGTGACATTAGGTCCATTTTAATGTAAATAATTCCCAAATTAAGTGAGAAATTGTACCATCTCCAAGAAGGGTGTACAATTTCTGTCATTACAATTTCATTTGTCAAAGCTAATGAAACTAGAAAGAATGATGTGATGAATGTTGAAAAAGATGATGACAACATGGATACTAATAAAAAAGATCCCATAGAACAAAATCCTATTAATGGTTTGGTTGCATTGGTTGAATCTCAACATCATAAGGGTCGAACTAAAAAACCTCTTGACATTGCTTTCTCCTCACAAGATATACTTAAACATGCACCTAATGGTCCTCTTTACATAGCTTGCCAAATCAATGAAAAGCCCAATAATTGGATACTAATTGATCCTATCTATGGAGAGAATGTGATCATCGAGGAATTACAACTTGTGCATGAACTCTATCAAGAAACATATGATAAATTGAAATCATTAATAAAGACACATAATGGTTTCACTTACCCTATGATGGGATTGATCACCTTACCTTTACAAATAGGACCAAAAACATTAGATGTATCATTCTCCATCATCTCGACATTGGATTAATTCCATGTGAAGCTTGGTTTCCAATGGCTATGCTCCATGGAAGCCATCTCGTCGGTTGTGCATAAATGCTTAAAGTTTCCCTTTGATAATGAAATTTCCATTGTGCATCATAGTGGCTTTAATCCTTTGTCTTCCCATGGAAAATTTTCATTATATTTCTTTTGGCCTAAGCCTATGGAACCTATTAAAACTCATGAGGACTTCTTTTTCAAATCTTACCAAAATTTTAAGGAAAAATGTATAGCAAAACTATCCCTTATAAAAATGCCCCAACCTATGACTAAGCATACCATCCTTGACAAAACCATGATCAAACCTAAAGATATCCCAAACAACCAAGAACAACCCAATACAAATAATTTTCCTATTTCCTACAAAATACCGAGATATAACACAAACAATCATGTCATGCCTCCTAAAATAAAACAAGTTTGCAAAGCTAAAGAGAAAGTGGTTGAACAACCTTCCATGGTTCCTTTCGATCCTCCCCTTAGGGAAGAAAAGAAACCTATAGTTGATAAACCCGCTCCTATAGAAACACAACTTGTAAATCATACTAAAATAAATATAAATTCTAGAGAGTGTAGACATAGACGTCGTGCTCTTTCCCGAAGGTTAAATTAAGAAACAAAGAAAAAAAATCAAAATCCAAAATTGAATGAAGAAATACACGATGAGTCTCCCTCTTCACCGCACCAAAAAGATCCTACACCACAACCACAACAGGAGATAAATACTTCTTTAGACATTATCATCCAACCTCCCATTGTGATTAATTTGGATGATGATGATGAGGTTGCTAAAATTGATGAGGCACATAATGAATTGAATACATTGCTTTCCTCTTCTATGAGCTTAAATGATAATTCTCCTAAGAATAGCATTTAACTTGGTAACGACCCTAGTTCGACACTTGCTATTGTCCCTTTGGCTATTTGTCCACCTTCTGTAAACAATGAACATGATTGGGATGCAGACTACCTACCAATAGGTTGACTCGCATGTGCCTCACTAGTCTTTTGCACTATTTTTCCATTTCTTTTATGTGATTGCATGTGTGTAAGGTGATCCCCCGTAGGTGTTCTATTTTATGTATCTCCCTTCTTTTATGACATTCCTCTCTTTGTACCTACATTATTCTCTATGTCATAAACATTTTATATTTTCATTTTTCATGTGTTTTCCTTTTGGGGATGACGCAAGGCGTCAAGACATTCACGTCTCTTCCATGTTGACCCAAAATATTTTTTTATATTTTTCATTTGTCTTGTGTTTTCCTTTTGGGGGATAACACAAGGTGTTGAGATCTTTATGTCTCTTCCATGTTGAATCGAAAGGTTTTTCTTTGTTTTCACTCTCTTTATGTCATTCTTCTTGTTCCATGAGTATTTGGGGAATGATGACAATTCCAAGCTCTCTATAAAATATTTTAGCAAGAACATACTAACCCCAAATCCATGGATCCATCATGTGTTTGAAGTTTCATTTTGGGGGGAACCCCTTTTTCTTTCTTTTCATGACTTACCTTTATTTGGAAACATATGACTTGGCATAGGGCTTTCTGAATAAGCTCTCATGTCTTCTTTCTTGCTAGCATTATCATTTACTAATTTAAATTAATTGCTCACAACATGGTGTTTAGCAATTTATTTAAAGTGGTGGCATACATTGGTATTATTCTTTGCAATTTCATGTTTCATTGTGTAGCCTTCTTACTTCATGTGATGCATCTTTCACTTCGTGGTTGACATTTGGTGTGATTTCCTTCAAGAGCATGATCTCTCTTAGCATATTATATTCCTCTTAGTGGCTTGATGCGACATATTGCATCCCCTAAGTTGTTAATATTCTATTCTTTTATTGGTCCACTCTTGGATATATTAGGCACAATGTTACCTAAGTCAAGACCTTACATGAACTAAGAAAGAATCCTTTCATTGTTCCTTACAGTACTTTGCATTTACAATTTTGGTTATATGGCCACCTAGCATAACACACTTTTCTTTCCTATAGATCCATCTTGTTTTTTTATGAGTTTCAAGCATACGAAGCTTTGCTTGCCACATGAAGCTTGAAATTTCATTATCAGTAGGTATAGGTTTGGTATGGTTGTATGGGAAGCCAAACTTATGCATAAATTTCCCATAGCCACTTGCTTGTGTGTGTGAGCGCATATCAGCCATGTGTGTATGTGTCTCACCATTTTGGATACTCACCCAACGAACAACCTAGAGTTATGTTGGGCCTCAGAGTGATCATGCATTTTTGGACAAACAACTTAGATATGACCCACATTGTGATGGACAAATGATCAAATCTTGATCCACCCCTTTTGTTTTTTTTTTCTTTTGTCTTTGTCTTTGACAGTGTATGCTTGTGCCTTGTTTTTGCTCCTTATATCATTTTGTGTGTGTTCCTTATATGCTTATGCTAGTTTTCCATAAGATCTTGATATTGGGGGATTGATCACCCCTCTTGATCATCATCGTCCTATCTTACCAGCATTGGTACACTTTGACCCCTCTTGATGCGTGTTTTTCTACTTTAGTGTGAGTTTGACGCAATTTCCTTCTCTCGCTAAAGTGGGGGCTAAATTTGGTAAAGAAAAAATTATCCCTCTACAATTTCACACTTGTTTGGGCCCTCCCTGTTAAAATGAACTTAATGTTGCCTTGATTTAGTATTGTAATGTGTTTAACACATTCACATTAGGTCTTGGGCCCTCGTAAACTAAACTGACTTAATTGTCCCTTATTTAAGGTGATGTAAAGTGTATCCCAACACTTACACACTAATATATGGTATTCATTATTAATTGGGATTCTTTATGGCTTATTTGGTCCTATTTTGCATCCACAAGCCTTAATTAATGCATCTTTATGAGATTAATCCTGACATAAACCAACATCCAATCATAATTCAGGTGTTTTTGGATTGTATGGCCCAAATTTGGTGATTTGGGACTCATACGCCACCTTGAGCATATGGGTCCCACTTAAGTTTTGGGGCCCGATTTGGATTTCACATGAATCTAAGTATTTCTTGAAAAATGTGTCTTGAGCTTAGCCTAATGGGACTCATACACCACTTCTAGTGTATGATTCCTGCTTAGCTTAGAACTAATTTAAATTCAAATTCTTGGCAGGATTTTATTCTCCTAGATTTGATGTTGGATTGTAGTGTTGTAATTTCAAGAAATTTGGCATAAACAAGTATAAATACAAGGTTATTTCACACATTTTCTCCTAGCAATTTTCATGAGAAAGTGTGACCTGAAAATTCAAGAATTCTAGTATTCAAGAGCATTCAAGAGTGATTATCGATCATTTTGAAGCATTATTCAAGTATCAAGCATCATGTCAAATTCAACATGCATCATGTTTGTTTTTGAGCTAACATTTATGATGTAGGGTTTATGATTCAAGCAAGCATTAAACTCAAGACCTACAACATTCAAGTAAGAGTCAAGATCCACAATCATGCTAGCCATCTCATACATGTGTGTAGAACTTTTTTTCTAGGGTTTGGTGAGTTGTAACATATCATTTTTTCATTCATCATTCCTCCTTTCCATTTGATTTCATTTAATTTCAAGGTTTGATTACCCAAATGGGGTGTGACCAAGGAAAACCCCTTTCTACTAACAAAACAACATTTTTCTCTCTCTCTAGTTTGTGATTTACAAATCTAGGTTGAAGGAACATTGGAGAGAAATATTGAAAAGAAGTTGTCAAGTGTGAAATTTTTTCAAATTTGTCACCTTGCTTACAAGATCACTAAAAGGAATCCACAAAGCAGAATTTGACATTTCAAATCCAAAAATCAAGTTGAGAAGGAAGAGCAGAGGTTGAAGAGAATATTTGGATCTTGATTCTTCGAAAAAGCCTAGCAGGACTGATACACCACTTTTGGTGTATGAGTCTTAGTATAGCCACCTTTCTAGATTTCTAAAGATCTAGACTTGTCATCACTAGATTCTTGTTTCAGCCTAGAAACCCTAATCTGGAACTGATATGCCCAGCCTAGCGTATGATTCCTAATGTGCATTAAATTTAATATTTTCAGCATTTCAGATCTTCATTGAAGTTGCTACAGATCTCGAGGTGCACCTCTCTGATTTCTTAGTTTGTTATTCTGATTTACATTCATTTCTAGGTCATTTATTGTAGTCTTGCATATTGAACTAAGTTTCATAATTAGATCTTACATGTTACTATTCTTTCCAAGACCTAGCTTAGTGGTGAACCCTTCTTTAGTCATTAATCATACCCTAGGACAACCTTTATCAGATCTCTTTCTCTCATTCTATCCTTGGATTGAGATCTCTAGGGTTTCCTTGAGTGAAACAAGAGTGAAATAGGAGAAACCCTACTCCTTGTGCTTCGTCTCCTAAAAGGTAGGGCACCCTATATCCATTGTTTCAACATGTATACAAATTTGTAAAAAATGTGTAATTGTGTATGTACATATATGCCAACTCAAAATTTTGATTACAAAATGTGGCTATGCCATCACAAGGACATATAGAACTAGTGGGGAATGTAGCACATCTTCACACCACCTAATATCAAAATGATACAAGCAATATCAATATATCATCAAACCATGTATTTTAATTTATATAAAACTATCTATATACAAAAATTGTACCTACAGGTATTTAAAATTATTCCACACATGTGTGTAGGTTGAATTTGCATCCTCTCTTTTTTGTTTCAAAGCATGAGATCAATGTGATGATGGATTAAGGATACAAAAAAAGGATAATAAATCAATTTTACCTATTAACAAACAAGAAATATCAATATATAATCAAAACATGTATTTAAATATATAAAAATAAAACTATATAATTCATGATTTTGGGTTGTGAGTTCCAGATTTAGTGATCTGGGACTTATATGCCACCTTGGAAGTATGGGTACCACCTAAGTTTCATTATTTGTGTCCCAAGCTTAGGCTAACAAGACTCATACGCCCCAACTAGTGTATGAATCTTGCTTTAGCTTGGACCTATTTTGAATTCAATTCTTCGTGAGATTTTATTCTCCCAGATCTGATGTCAGCTTATCGTGTTGTAATTTCAAGAAATTTGGCATAAACAAGTATAAATACAAGGTTATTTCACATATTTTCTCCAATAAGTTTTATGCAAGCATTCCTATCATAAGTTTATGAGATCAAGAGCATTCAAGAGAAAATTATCAATTTTTTTGTAATAACATTCAAGATTCAAGCATCATGTCAAAGTCATCATGCATCATGTGTGTTCTTTTAGCTAACATTTTTTATAGAGATTTTCATGATTCAAGCAAATATTCAAGAGCAAGTTTCATATCAACAATCAAATATCAAGATCTACATCATGCTAACCATTTCACATAAGATTGCAGCCTTCATATCAAGGGTTCAAGGTGAGTTACAACATTTCATATTGTTCATTCATCATTCCTTCATTCTATTTCATTTTATTTCAAGGTTTGATTACTAAAACAAGGTTTGACCAAGGCAAATCCCTATCCACTAACAAATCAACATTTTTCTCCCTCTACATGTGTGATTGCAAATCTAGGTGTTTTGAGCTTGAATGTACTTTGAAGACAAAGTTGCAAGATTGAAGAAAGTTGTCAAAGTTGTCATCTTCATACAAAGTCACCTACACGCCAGAATTCAAGCTTTCAAACTCGAAGATTGGATAGGAGAGAAGTTATAGAAGATAACTGGAGGATACCAGAGTTTCAGACAAACCCCAATACTAGGAAAAAATTACCACCTTAGACGTATGAGTCCTAGTATACCACTTTTCATCAATTTTTTGTAGATCCTAGTTTTACCAGTTACAGATTCCAGATTCAGCTAGAAACCCTAAACTGGGACTAAATCACCCAATCTAGCATATGAGCCCTAGTTCACATCAAAAGTCATGATTTCAAGATTACAGACCTAGTTTCAAGAATCTTCAATATTTTGGGTGCTTCTTTGTTCATTTTTAGTTTGTTATTCTAATTTCAAGTTAATTTTCTAGGTTACATAGCTATATTTGTATATTACATTCATTTCATTATTTCCAAGCATTTCCTTAGTGATGATCCCCCTTTTAATCACACCTAAGGAGCCCCTTGTATTCCTTCCCTCAATTGAGTCACTTTGTTGAGGGATCTCTAGGGTTTCTTTTAATGAACTAAGATTGAAATAGGCCACCCCCCTTGTCTATTCCATCTCCTAAAAGGTGGAGCACCATGTTTCCTTTAGTTCATTTTGGTGAACCCAACCCACAATTGAGCCTAATATCCTTTACAAAACCATGATTGATCCAACAACCCTTCAAAATAACCAAGACCAAACCAAAATGACCAAGAGATAACCAAAATAATCTCGGCATGCCTCAGGTAAGATAAAAAAAAAATCAAATCTAAAGAGAAAGTGGTTGAAAAACCTCCTATGGTTCCTTTCGCTCCTCCCCTTAGGGAAGAAAAGAAATGTGTGGTTGATAAACCCGCTCCTACACAAAAAGAACTTAAAACTCATAGTAAAAGAAATAGAAATGCTAGAGAGTGTAGGCATAGACTTCATGTTATTTCTCGAAGGTTAAACAAAGAGAACAATAAAGAAAATCAACATCCAAACTTAACTGAAGCAATACATGAGGAGTCTCCCTTTTCACCACAACAAAAATATCCTATATCATAACCACAATAGGGACTAGCACCCTCTTTAAACATTATCATTATACCTCTCACTATGATTAACTTAGACGATGATGATGAGATTACTAAAATTGATGGGGAAGTGCATAATAAATTGAATACATTGTTTTCCTCTTTTATGAGCTTAAATGATGATTCTCCTAACAAGAGTGTTGAACTTGGTGACACCCCTAGTTCAACACTTATTGTTGTCCCTTTGGCTATTTGTCCACCTTCTGTATATGATGAACAAGATTGGGATTCAGATGACTTGCTATAGGTTGACTTGCATGTGCCTTACCAATCTTTTAAATTATTTTATTTTTCATGTTATGTGTGTGATTGCATGTGTGTAATGTGATATCCCCATACTTTTATGTTTGATGTATCTCACTCTTTGTGACATTCCTCTATTTGTATCTACTTTCTTCTTTATGCCATAAACATTTTATCTATTTCATTTTTCTTGTTTTTTCCGTTGGGGGATGATGCAAGGCGTCGAAACATTTAGGTCTCTTCCATGTTGACCCAAAATATTTTCATTTCATCTTTTCTTTGTCTTGTGCTTTCCTTTTCGGGATGATGCAAGGCATCGAGACATTTAGGTCTCTTCCATGTTGACCTGAAAGTTTTTCTTTGTTTTTTCTCTCTTTGTGTCATTCTTCCTAATCCATGCGTATTTGGGGAATGCTAATAGTTTTGAGCTCTATAAAAACATTGTATCAAAGGCATATTGACACTGAATCCATGGATCCCTTATGTGATTTTGGAATTTCATTTTGGGGGCAACCCCTTTTCATGGTGCAACTTTAATTGGAAACATATAACTTAGCATAGGGCTTTCTGAACAAGCTCACATTTCCTCTTTATTGTTAGTAATTATTATTTTCTACTTTAAATTAATTGTTCAAAGCATGGTGTTTAGTAATTTCTTTAAAGTGGGGGCATACATTGGCATTATTTATGTTACTATATTTTCACCCATGGCTCAATCAAGTAGATCCCATTGATAGAAAGAAGAAAAAATGGTACATTTACTATCCCCCTTACATTGCATTCATGTATACAAATTAAATAACTTAATATTACAGAAAATTTAAATCTTCATGTTATAGATGCATGAAACATAAGAAGATTTTGCAAATCTCTTTTGAAAAAATTATTTTATTGAATATAAATATTTATTTAACTCACACAAGCCATGATTTTAACTTATTATTATTCAATGCAAATAGAAATAACCATATACATGAATAATTAAATGAATAAGTAAATGTGCATGTAGGGAGGAAAACTAGTCATTGCCTGAGAATGACTGGTTATGTCGTGTCTTCTTGTCCAACTATCGTCTGAGTTGTCTTGACCTTCCCAGCTCCTTGGTACTCTTGTTTCCTGCAATAAGTCAAAGCAATGTGTTAGAGAAACGCTCTAAGCAATGAGAGGTTACATACCATACATGATCATTTACCTATGCATTTATAAATTGGTCCTAATCTGCATTAAAAAAAAAAAACAATTATACTTGAATAGTCTAGAGAAAACATTGAAGCCATCGAAATAGCACATCAAAATACACATTTTTTCTAATATGTTTGCTTCATGTGTAGATACAGGTGTTATTAAGATTTTTTTTAGATTTATTTCATGTTGGAAAGTGGAGTGAAATTTGGCTCCCATAAGGGTTGAGCTTAGCTTGCCAAGCGATGTGAATCTATTTTGTAATGGTGAGGCTCATTTAAGCTTATTTGAAAGGGAAAAGGTAATCATGAAAGTTGTTTATATTTATGTAAGGATGCAACATAACTTCAAAGAAATGTTACAGTAATGAATTGAGAGAGATGAGAATTCATTTCAATCACCATTTATAGAGAAACAACATATTAGGCAAAGACATTAGGTTTCTTCCTTGCAGGATAGCGGTCTCAGTAACAAATATGAAAGGGGATCTTATATGCATGAAGAACAATAATACAAATGAAGACAATTACATGGTCACTAACATGTGAATATGTAAAAATATTTACAATTATGTATGTATATACATCATACATCATGTATATGTGTTCAAAGTACTTGTAGAAGCCATATGGAAGATAGGAAAAGCAGAAGATATTCTTAATGAAATCAAGAACCAAATGCCAAATCTTCTTATGTGTGCTAATGTCAAAAACCCAGACCAAAACTAAATCTTCATGTTACAAAGATGCATGAAGAGGATGAAGATTCGTCCTCAGTTTCCAATTTAGGACAATGACAATCCTAAATTTGTAAATATCAGTCATCTAGTGAATTATCTTATACCAAATGTTTGAGTTAAAGATGCATGAAGAGGAGAGGATTTTGAATCAAATAAAATGCCTACAATGAATGCAATCATACAATAAAAATGTAGAGGTGAGAGGAAGGATGCTTCCTATTTTTCAAGAATAGAGGTTGTACTTTCTTAAGATTCGTGGTTTCTATAAAGTCTGGAGATTTAACTTTCTTCTTCATGCATTAATTCAAATGTCAAATACTTTGTGAGATGGCAATGACTTTGTTGTTTCATAGGCACAGTAAAAGGATGGAAATAAACCTTGTGACATATTAATCAAAGGTTATTAATATGTGACAGCCAAGACAACACATAAGCAATTTTATAATGACATTTTTACAAAGTAGTGGATGTTGCATCCAAATGGTGTAGTCCCAAGGGGGAATGAGATGATAGTCCATTGTTATTTGGAGGAGCAAAGTTCTGAGAAAGCACTCTGTGAGTAGTTTTGTACAAGCAAAACAACAAAGGATTCATCTACAATATTTGTAAAGCCTCTATTGGTACCTGAAGGTGGGAGTCATGAGTTCATGAGTAAGTGACATTAAAATAAAAGAATGCAAGCATCAAAGAACAATGTGCAGATCAAAGACAATGACCTCAAGTGTTACAGGCGTATAATTTTTTTCCAATTTCAAGACTTTTATTTAGTGGGAATTTTTTTAGAGAACACAAAAGGGGTTCATTAATGTGTTTTTAACTACTCCTATGGATTGAGCACCTTTCTCAAATGCTATTTGAAGATAAATAAATAAATAAATCTACTTCTATGATTGTTTTCAAATCAGAAATAAATATAGGGCAAGAGGCTACAAAATAAATCAGAATCCTGTGTCATATTCTAGACATACCTGAGCATAATGGATATCAAAAGGAGAAGGTAGCCCTAGGGATGAGCCACAACCATTGAAATAAGAATTTAATAAAGGGAAAGGAAGGATATGACAAAAACATTATTAATGAAGTCACTATATGGAAGGCATAGAAATACAAAGAACCAAAACAAAAAAACCCCTAAATCACTTATGTGAAACCCTCGGCCTAGGAATGTTGTCACTATGCCATGCAAAGAGTATACAGAGGTAAGGAAAAAATTCTTTTATTCATTATTTTATGTTGGTAGCACACATAAATGAAGATCTTTCACTCTTTTTCCTTAAAAAACAAGGAGTAAAGCAAAATCCTTTACAATGATGGAGATCACAACATTTGAAATAAAAGGAATTATTACCTGCAGTGTTCCAACGCGGGCTTCTGCAATAGTAATTCATCATGGTTGAGTTCCTGATAAAATCCTATGGTGGCGCCTTCATGTCTTCCAAGAAAATCAAGTGAAATAAAATGAGAATGGTGAATGCCCACGGTTTCACTTTTGGGGGTTAGGGTTTTTCCCTAATTTTGGTCAATTGAAGCCCAAGGCATTTTTTCCCTTTCATTTTAAATATTTGCAAACTAATGTGCCTGAGACCTTTATGTGCTTTGTGATTTGTTCATATGCCTAGAAGTCTTTAGGACTTATAAACTTTGTGCATTATTTCCCTCATATGGTTGAGTTAAGCCTTGTAATTTTTGCATTTTATCTCAGCTTGTAAAGCTTTTGACTAGTGATATTGTTATAAATCACATAGTTAAAATGCTATTTTTGAATGCAAAGACAAATTAGCATACATGCAAATGCCTTTATGAATATTGTTAAGAGGTTAATCTTGGGAGAGAATTTAGGAGGTGAGTCACTCTAGTTGGAGGAGAGATAGGCTTATTTTGACCAAGTTTTGAGCACTTTTAGGGGTGGTTTTATGACTCATTATGACGGACTTGGTCTTTGATGACTATTTCACCCATTTGGAGCATATTTCATGGAGATCTAGTTCCTATATTTTTGGATTTTTGAAGACATCCGAGATTGGAAGCTTCTAGTTCTTATTTGGATGGATTTTGTTGTGGAGCTTGGATACTTAGCCTTTTTTGTAACTCATTATTGAGGAGTTCTTGATTATGTAGTTTCTACACTTAGTGAATTTTACAGTCCTTTGGCAAATTTTTGCAGACTTTTGTAACTCAGTCTTTTGGCTAATATGACAGTGAATACCATGATTAAGCAATAAATTTAAGTATTTTACCTTCTCGGTTCTTCTATTCCATTGTGTGCATGAGTTTAACTGATGAAGTTACTTGTGAATAATTTTTGTTTCCTTGTAATTTATGTCTTAAAGTTAGCACCTTTTACAGAAATATATACATATTGCAGACCTCATAAGTTGTATAAAATTTGTGAATGCTTTTAGTTGTGAGATAAATTTCCCTCTAAGAGTTTGACAATTCAAATATCTTCTTATGAAGTACTTATGCAAGAAGTATATGAAGCTGATTTGTGTTAGTTAAACCTTATCATTTGCTTAGTTTGTGTGTAAAATTTGTTGTTTACAAGCCAGATTAACAATTAGGTGCATCACCATAGAGATAGATTATTTTATTTTATGTTATCTTTTTACTCTTTCCCTCTGCAGAATCAGTAGTTTTAGGTGACATCATAGGAAGCTGGTCTCTCTGGAGGTTGACCTTTGCCTACAAGTAACCCACATATTTAGAGGTCTTCCCAAGTTACATTGAAATGTTGAAATTCATATTCAACAGGGTGCAATTTCAATAGTTAACAATTATTTTTTATTTTACAACTCATGTTTTATTGTGTAGTCTTCTTCATGTGATGTACTTTTATCTCTGTGGTGACATTGGGTGTGATTTCCTTCAAGAGTGTGATCTCCCTTAGCATATTATATTCCTCTTAGTGGCTTGTTGTGACACACTACATCCCCTAAGTTGTGAATCTTCTATTCTTCGATATTGATCCTCTTTTGGAGACATTAGGTACAATGTTCACTAAGTTAAGACCATACATGAACTAAGAAAAAATCCTTTGAACATACCTTACAGTATTTTTCATTTACAATAGTTGTTATATGGCCACCTTGCATAACACACTTTGCTTGCTTATGGAGCTATCTTATTTATTCATGAGTATCAATCATAGAAAGTTTTTCTTGCCTCATGAATCCTTTCATTCGTGTTGTGTGGAACCTTATCAAATTTATTAGGAGTTATAGATTTGGTATGGTTAGCATATGGGAGACGAACTTAGGCATGAATTTTCCATAGCCACTTGCTTTTTTGTGTGAGTGCATACTGGTCACATGCGTATGTGTCTTTTGGGAGCTCACCTAGTGGATAGTATAAGGTTTCACTAGCCCTTGTAACTATGTGTTTGGTTTGTATAGTGTACATCGTGTTCTATTTGTAAATTTTTTTGGACAAACAACTTAGATCTGATTCATAGTGCATTGGAAAAATGGTTGAGGCTTGATCCACCCTTTTTTGTTTTTTTCTTTCTTCTTTATGTCTTTGGTAGTGTATGTGTGTACCTTATTGTCACTCCTTATACTATTCACATATGTATTCTTTTGTGACTATGTTGGTTTTTCATAGGATCTTGATCATGGGGGCTTGCACCTCCCTCTTGATCATTAATGCCCTATCTCACTAGCACTGGTACACTTGGACCCCTCTTGATGCGTATTTGTCTACTTTAGTGTGAGTTTGAAGCAAGTTTCTCCTCTCACTAATGTGGGGGATAAATTTAGTGTAGAAAAATGTATCCCTTTACATTTTCACACTTTTTTTGGCCCTCCCTATTAAAATTGGGCTTCTTTATGCCTTATTTGGTCCTATTTTTCATTTACAAGCCTTATTTAATGCATCTTTCTGAGGATAATTCGACACTTAACTAATGACCAATCATAATTCATAATTTTGGGTTGTGTGTTCCAGATTTAGTGACATGGGACTCATATGCCACCTTGGGTGTATTGGTCCCACCTAAGTTTTGGGGCCTAATCATGAATATTGCATTGCACTTAACATTTCTTGAAATTTGTGTCCCAAGCTTAGGCTATCGGGACTCATATGCCCCAACTAGCATATGAGTCTCGCTTTAGCTAGGACCTATTTTGAATTCAATTCTTGGTGGGATTTTATTCTCCTAGATCTATTGTCAACTTTTATTATTGTAGTTTCAGGAAAATTGGCATAAAGAAGTATAAATTCAAGATTATTTCACATATTTTCCCTAGATATATTATGGAAGCATTACTATAGAAATTTTATGAGATAAAGAGCATTCAAGAGAAAATTATAAATAATTTTGGAGCAGCATTCAAGATTCAAGCATCATATCAAAGTCATCATGCATCATGTGTGTTCTTTGAGCTAACATTTTTGATATAGTTTTTCATGATTCAAGCAAGTATTCGAGAGAAAGTTTCATATCAATAATCAAGTGTCAAGATCTACATTCATGCTAGCCATTTCACATAAGATTACAACCTTCATATCAAGGGTTTGGTGAGTTGTGGTGGAATCCTAAAAAAAAAATTCATGGTCCCATTCATTCCATAATCAATATCTTATTGCTCATGTCTTGTTGCCACTAGGGTTTTTGTGTGTAAAACCCTTGTTTTAAAATTTTGCATGTATTATAGCCTTGAGTGTTATATTTTCTCATTGACTTGTGGTACCTGATTATTGGTTCTCCTAGTTACAACCTAAGTCATCTGAGCCATCATTTTATTGGCCCCTTTTGCCTAGGTTTGTCGGTAACCCTGGGCTTTTAACAATCTAATTTTCTAAAAGCGGGCAAAAAATTTCAAAGACTTAAGTCCTAAGGTTTTAATTCCTTAGGGTCGTAACCCATTAACCTAGTCATGACACCTTTTTATGACCAACATTATTTGCATGTGTAGAGATCTAGCCCGTCGATTGTAAGGATCAAATCCTGACCATGCATGCACACCACGTAGCGATTAAAATATTCAATCCTGAAGGGTCATGTGGTTTGCGTGATTACGCCACGTGTCTCTTGCAGAGTGTGGGATCCAGTCTCCACTATTGAGCCCAGCCTCCTAAGGTTGTGAATCGATGACCATGATCTACCACTAGAATTAAATCTAGGTCATAGCACACATGTCACGTAGGGTTTTAAATGTTTTCATCCAACGTGTCGCGTGATCTGTGTGATTGTGACTCATGGATTCTATTAAAGATAGGAAAAGGAAGGGTGGGGCGCTCGAGAAAATGACGCGACTTCTCATCAGCATGTTCTCATTATCTAATGGGTTATCAGGGGATGGTTTCAAGAATTCAAACTCGATTGATCCAAATCTAGGTCATTCAATTCACCAGCTCATCGGGGAATCAATGGCCAACTTTAAAATAAAAACCAAGGCTGAGGAAATGGTTATTTTTCTCAACACAAGAAAATATTAATGGCACCAGACCTATGGATGATAATCAATTTGATATTGGTGCATGTGAATGATTACTCTCCTGTAATCATTAAAATTGGTATGCATTTTTCATGTACCTGGATAATTAAGGGCTATAATGTGAGCGTTAGCAAGTGATCATCTACTCGCTCATGTGACTTTTACTGAGAATTAATGAAAAACCTAATCATTTGCCCGATAATATGAGGTAGTTTCCTTTGTTTTGACCATTGCAATCAAGAGCTCAAATTACTAACTTTGTGAGAGGATTGTTCTACGTTTGTGAGGTCCAATCCTACTAAAATGAGAAAATAAGTGATTCCTTCTTCCTCAATGTGGAGGTCTACAAGGCTCACTTTGCACGAGTCACATAATGATGTTTCAGAGGTTAAGTTAAACATGCCCATTGTTGTTGTAAATCCAAAGAAGGGGGATCAGAAGGTGGCTCGCAGCAAGAAGTCCACACAGAATGTTGTGAGGAGCAATTACCATTTAAGGAGTTGAATTATTGTAGAATAAATGGAGGTCAGAGAAAATAATCTTGTAGAGCTCATGCAAGGAGCAAGAATGAGGATAAGGTATGGTTGAGGCACTCTAGGAAGGAAAAATTACTCTATTGACATTTCAAGCAACCCTTCTAATAGTGACACGAAGATAGGTTTAGGTTATGGCTGTTACCTCATGCTTTTAAATGAATTTTTTGACTCGAATGAGGAGGTAGTAGTGGTTTCCCCAATGTTAGTGAAAGCCCCAAGTGGGCATGATCATTATATTGATGATGAAAATACTAAGGACAAAGAAGCAGTGGTTTCTCCAACCTCTATGAAGATACGAAGTGGGTGTGTGTACTTTACTAGTGGTGGTCTGGTAATGTTTTGGATTTTTGTAACAACCTGGGTCATTTTGATGATATGATGATGAACTTTTTAACTCGTTGGCGACTAATAGTGTTTTGGTGGCATCGACTAGTATGAATTTTGTGTCCCTTGTATGGTAAATGATTACAAATAATTGTTTGGGGAATTTTTAAAATGTGGTTGAAATTAATTTTGAAATGAAATGCATTTGAATTGTAATGTCATTTGAGCTGGATGCTTGTTTCTCCCTTAATCTATAAAAGGGATTTCATGGCTCATTCGAAAGGGTTCAATTTTAGAGTCATTTGATAGTTCAGGTAGAAACTTGGCTTAGGAAGAAGCACATTATAGATAATATGAATGAATAGAGAAGTATATTGTCTTGGGCACGAGGCTAATACATGATAGTCTTAAATTAGTTTTATAGAAATTACTGATATCAAAAAAAATCTTAATTCTGAAACATGTAATCTCCTATGTACCTTTTTTCAAGTTATAAATAAAAATATCAAGGGTATTCTTGTTTGTATTCAATTGAATGTATTTCTTTGTTTCTTGCTTTAGCTCAAAGAGTGGATTAAATTCTTGAAGAGAGTTGTAGATTTGTGAGAAATTGCATAGGATCTGGTAAGAAGTGTTGTTTCAAGTACCGTGGATTTCCATATGGCAAAGTACTATGGAAATAAATTTCCAATATTTGAATCGAGTAGTTTATATATTATGGGTTGTTGTGTATATGACTCCATCGTCCCAATTGATGAAGCACTTGTCTATTTGTTAAGTAAATCTTGTGAGTGAATGGAATTATTAAAGCTTTCAATCACAAGTAATGCATCTAAAGCAACGCCTAATTCCTAGCAATAGATGTTAATTTGTTCAAAGATCGGTTGTCTTTAATAAGTTGAGTCTATTTGCATTTTGTAGAAATTAATCTATGTATAGAAGTGTCCTTAAATGAATTTGATAACAAATGAACACAAATAGGAATGCCCTCCTAGGTCCCATAGAGCCTAAAGTGTAGGAGTAAATATCTCAACATCCTTTACTCGTTGTTTTGGTCACTAGCTTGGGAAATTCTTGAACATAGGGGTTGGCTACCCTTTAGATAATTTTGAGGTTCAGCTAGGAAAATTATAAACACCAACAAATTGCAACATTGCATATTGTTCATTCATCATTCCTTCATTCTATTTCATTTCATTTCAAGTTTTGATTACTAAAATGGGCTTTGACCAAGGTAAACCTCTATCCATTAAAAAATCAACATTCTTCTCCCTCTACATGTGTGATTATAGATCTAGGTGTTTTGAGCTTGAAGATCCTTTGAAGACAAAGTTTCAACATTGAAGAAATTTGTCAAAGTTGTCAAGAATTTTTCATCTTCATGGAAAGTCACCTACATGACATGATTCAAGCTTTCAGACTTAGAGATTGGATGAGAGAGAAGTTATAGAAGATCACTAGAGGATACCAAAGTTTTATAAAAACCATAATACTAGGACTAAATCGTCACCTTGGGTGTATGAGTCCTAGTATACCACTTTTTAGAATTTTTTTGTAGATCCTAGTTTACCAATTACAGATTCCAGATTCAGCCAAAAACCCTAAACTCAGACTAAATCACCTAGTCTAGCGTATGAGTCCCAGTTCACATTAAAATTCATAATTTAAAGATTACAAACCTAGTTTTGGGCATCTTTAGTATTCCAGGTGCTTCTCTTTGCATTCTCATTTTTTAATTTTGATTTCAAGTTCATTTTCTAGGTTACATAGATAGATTTGCATATTATATTCATTTCCTTCTTTCTAAGCATTTTCTTAATGGTGAACCCCCTTTTAATCACACCTAAGGAGCTCCTTGTATTCTTTCCCTAAATTGAGTCACTTGGTTGAGGGATCTCAGGGGTTTCCTTTAATGAACTAAGAGTGAAATAGCCCCCCCCCCCCCACTTGTGTGTTCCATCTCTTAAAAGCTTGAGCACCCTATTTCCTTCGATTCACAAGCAATATCAATTTATAATCAAAACATGTATTTAAATATATTTTAACTAATAATTACCTATTTTTCCCAAGTATTCCACTTTGTCTAGGTTGAATCTGCATGGACTATCCTTTTTGTCTCAAAGTATGTGTTGAATTTGTGATGATGGCTTAAGGATATAAAAGGACAATTTTAATCAATTTTAATTAACTACATACAAGAAATATCAAAACATGTATTTAATGTATTTAAAAGGAAAATATAAAACTAAAACTATATTTATCTATATTTACTTATTCCATTATACCATCTTCATCCTCTCATTTTTTCAACACATCTATGATTGTTTCATGCTCTTCCATATAAATTGTCCATAGCTCTTTATTTATAGGTCTTCCATAATACCTCACTTGTTTTATATTTGTTGCCACCACAAAATGTGAGTAGTGTATAATCTTGTTATGTGTTTCATAATATTTGAATGCAGGCAAACCATTCTTCCTTATTAGGTATTTTTGTAGCAAAGTGCTAACAACCACCATCGAACCTATTGGATAATGATAGCCATCATCATAGAAGTTCTCAAAATTTTCTTAAGGAGATATCTTAAAGGGATCATTGAACCTATTGGATAATGATGGCCATCATCATCTTCTTGAGGTTCTATTAACTTATGTTTAGTCTCCACAAAATGAGCTAACCAATATTCAGTTTCCTCTTCATTCTCCTCAGGTGCAACAACAACATACACATGTCCCGCAAACAAAATTTGATTCAATAACTTGCATATGTCCATATAATTTTACCAATCTACATATTGTTGGTGGAAACTACTGAGCCCAAGATCACCATCTACAACAAAAAACCTTCATGAATAGAGAGAAGCAATATGCTATTTCATCAAAAGTGAATGAAAATTGAGATGTTGTAAAATACATAATTTACAACCTTTTAAAGGCATGAAAAATGCAATATGCGTAAAACTACCTAATACGAGAAAAAACCACCTAGATAATTAACCCTAAGATAAAATTAATACTACACTAACACTCCCCCTTAAGTGAAAAATGAAATACAAGATGTTTCCCAGCTACACAACCATGTTAGCTACCCATTTACAACTACTATGTAATGCAATGCAATCTCTCAAAACCAGAGAAAAGGAGAAAAACCCTATGGGTGAAAACTCCTCTCCAAAAGAGAGGAAAAAAGCTAAAAAAAGTGAAAGTTGGAAAAATGAAAGGAGGACTTCACAAGACCCCCTAAGGACAACTCCTATCACTCATCTCAGCAAGATATAAAAGGAGAGAGACTATGTAGCCTCCCTATAGAAAATATTGAATATGCCCCCACGATGAAGAAACTCCTATGTTGATCCTGGAAGTCTAAAGAATATCCCATGTTTTCAAACAACATGCCTCTCTTTAGGTAAAAACAACCACTAATACAAGAGAAACTCCAAATATGAAACAAGAGAAGGGAGAGGATGAATCAACATGAAAGATTACCCTAAAAATTGTTCAAGTACCTTCACATAACCAAATGTCACATCATGATCGGGTGCAACCTCAACTAAAGAAGGTGGATCAACAAGACCATGTGGAAACTTTGAAGAAACAATATCCAAAGACATAGATGGTATGACAACAATGCAAATACTATCATCAAAAGGAATGGATATACCCTTAAATACATCATGCAAATTAGATATGTGAGGTTCACAAAACAACTCCACTAGACCTATCAAGTGACTATCCCACAAAGAAAAATCTAAAGGATCAAAAACATCTTGATTTGTTGAAGAATCAACCTCTGAAGTAACAGGAGATGAATCAACATAGGTCTGAAGAACTCCAAAGTTCAAATGGCTAATCTCTCTCGATGAATTGCTATCAACACTAGAAAGAGGGATGTGAGGCTCATAATTATCATCATCAACAAAATGTAAAAGGGAATAGAGACAAGACTCATGATCAACTTCACCAACAATAATGACTGTGCTAGTATCAGCCTCTCTAATAAAAACAAAATCTGCAATGAACTCTATAGTCTTAGGTACCTCACCATGAGTAATCTGATATATGGATAGTAGATCCGTGTGCAAATTAGGAATACATAGTACATCTCTAAAACAACCATCACCAATCTCAACATTGCCTACCAAAATTTTTCCTATCTCCCAACAAAATCTTAGAAGTATCAATAGTATGAAGACCCAAAAAAGGATAGGGAGTAAAACCCATGTGGTGAGATGCTCTTGAATCCAAAAACCATCTATTATGACCAAAATTAACTATAAAAGCTAACAATCCATGCCCTTTACCCATGTAGATTTTATCTTCTTTACCACTTGCAAATCATGTATTCCTTGAATGTGTAGGTTTGGATGATGATGTAGATGAAGATGTAGAGGTTGTAGAAGAAGGAGTCATAGATGAGGGAAATGGAATATTGTTCTTCTAAATAAGATGTGAAATATCATCAATTTTCTTTGTATAATTTTTTTTTCATCACACCCTTTCTTCTTTTAATACACACAACTGAACTTCTCCTTCTTAGGATTATCCTCTTTCAAAGAGGTAGAGAACTCATTAGACTTTGTCTTAGCCTTAGGTTTCTTCTTCACTTTTCTCTAAGATCCTTGTGCAACTAATGCATGATTCATAGAGACCCCCTCTAAATTGGAAAGTTTGGTGTGCTCCCCCATCAAACTGTCATAGAAAGTCTCAAAAGAAGGTATTTGGAATGCATTGTCCAAAGCATCCATGGTGGAGTAGAAGGTAGAAGAAAAACTACAAATGGACCTCTCAGCTTAGAAAAAATCAAAAAATGGACTCCTTATCGGTTTTACCCTTCCCACATCCTGTCAATTATGACCTCACAGATTTGAACTTGACTAGGAAATCATCAATGGAAGGAAATGCATCAAGGGAAAAAGAAGTTAAGTCCACCTCTAGTTGCAAGGCACGAAACTCATTGACCTGACCAAACAAGTTCTATAACTCATCCCACATCTCCTTGGGTGTATTACACTCCTCAATATGAAACAATAGACTGTTAGAAACATGAAATTGTATTAGACCCATAGATTTTTCACACTTGTTTCTATGGGAAAATTTTCCATACTCCCTGGTAAAAGTGGGTTGGTTAGCACTTAGTGTGGACCACAAACCCTTAGATTGGAGCAACCTACACATTTTGATCTTATAGGTATGGTAGTTATGGCAGGTTAAAAATTCAACTAAATCAAGAGTAGCCATGACAAAAAAAGGAAAAAATACACCAAACTGAAATCTCCAAAAATATCAAACAATGTAGCCTCTCCAAAAAATATTACTCTAGAAATTAAAAAGGAATGAATCTGAAAAAATTGAGCAAAAGAATTATGCACCTTACTGTTTGTTTGTAGTAGATTCCTGTACCACATGAAATCCAAATGAATGCACAAGTCTCCACAACACGACAACCTCTTCACAATCTATGAGACTTTCTCACACCAACCAAACACACTGCAATGTTATTTAAATAGAAAAGACACACCCCACACTACCAATGTGCAATAAATGTTCCCAAAACAACTTCAAAAACTTGGGTCCCACACCACTTCGGCTACATAGAAGCCCTAAATATTTCAATTTGACAAAAAAAATCAAAGTTGATAAAGTTAGCACTAAAATATATCAACCATGAGAAGTGCTACATAGGAAATATTGTATCGGATAGTGTACAACACGCCAAGTTCTCTAAAGTGAATATGCACCAAAAATGGGGGAAACCACAAGCCTCAAATGCACAAATTTGCACCCCTACAGAGGATATTGCCCCTGTCTACATGCTGGAATCTCCTTCTAGAATTCAATCACAGTTTGGAAAATATTGAATCAAGCCTCAAAAAAAATTTGCCACCTCCAAATTTTAATCAACCTCAAAGAACACAACAAACTATCCAACAAAAAATTGTGGATTTGTAATGCATTATCCTAGAAAGTTGAATGTCACCCCCAATGTACTGAAATTGTCGCCAACAACTATTTCCTTCAATGAGGACAATTGTGGTTGTTGCAGTTCAAAATGCCCCTTCTAATGATCTAGGTGATAAAAATGAGTTTCATGCCAAATTATGGCACTATGTCATGGGACAAATAATGGTGTTGCCTCACAATTTTGAATCACTGCCTCCCCAACTCAAAATCACACCTCCAAATAGACTATTCAATGAAATGTGGCCTCCAATCAACAGAAAAATGCCGCTCTCAATAGAGAATCAGGTTCAACAAGAACAAAAATTAATGACCACCAAATCACACCTCTCCTGAACAAAAAATGCCTCAAGCAATCACAAATCAAAATGCAACGAACATAGGAAAATAAGATAACTTTGAAATTTGAAAAAATTCAAATGTCAAAAAATGATCTCAAACTCTTCTGATGAAAACTCTCAAGGGAAGGAGGGTAGAATGGGTAGCTCTAATACCATGTTGGTGGAAACCACTAAGCCCAAGATCGCCATCTACAACAAAAAAACCTTCAGAATAGAGAGAAGCAATATGTTATTTCACCATAAGAATGAAAATTGAGATGTTGTAAAATACATAATGCACAACCTTTTAAAGGCATGAAAATTGCAACGGGTGTAAAACTACCTAATACAAGAAAAACCACTTGGATAATTAACCCTAAGATAAACTTAATGCTACACTAACACTTACATGCATTCATATGTATATAAATAAATAAAATCATTACAAAATAATAATAAAGTGAAATAAAATAAATTAAATTAATTTAAATTACCTTCTTGTACAAGGTCTAAAACACAGTCATAGTCGTCTGATGTAAACACTTGATCATTGTCTTCAATTATTATTTCATATTGATCTTGTGCTTGTAAAGGTGTCAACAATCTTTGCTTCCACTCTTCAACCCATTTTGTATTCTCACATGCTTCCCAATCTCCTAAAATACAAAACTGACAAAAACATGCAAGCTCCCTTGTCCATATAGTCCATGTGATTGCATTCTAACTCTTAAATGAATGCCATTTAGTAGATCCACTAATTGTCTCACAATCAAGTCTAGGTAGAATGTTCTCTTCTTCAACCAACCAAAATAATCGGCTAATTGTAGAGTACTCTCTTGATCCAAGTGTAGATAATCTTGTATTGCACCAATCCATAATCCCATGTGCTTCTTTTAATTTTACTACATCTTCAAATTTTAATTTCTCTCTAGCCATAATGATTTTAACACATGCACCAACTCCATCATGTTCTCCTTTACCATGTCTAGCTTAAAAAAATCTCCACATATATTGGACATTATGTTCCTTGTGAACCCTACTTAACCAATAGAAAATTCAAACATTCTTGAACTATCTAGTACAATTATCTGATCATATGAGATGTTTTGTCACCTAGATTCCTCTTTCTCTTAAATTTGTATAAAATATATTGAAATAGTATTGAACAAATTCTGATGAGTGTAATCGGTTATCACTCAAATAGAAATGATACTCCCTCATAATTTTTCTATCATCCTCTATGCTATCATTTGCATGTCTATAAACAATATGAATAAACATAGCCACTTGCACTGAATTGTAATATTATGATTGAGTTTCCTCTTACGGAGCTAGAGTATAGTTTTTTGAAAAATCAACCATTGATAGTATAGTTCCAACAAGAAATTTATTTATACATGCACGAAGTTGTCCATCAAGCCATCGAGCATGTTGAGAGTGCTTGACATATTTTGGTACAATATTACTCTTAAATTATGATATGAATGCCTGTACACTAACTTTTTCTATAATTAAATCATAATGCTTTCCAATTTTTCCATCTTTTAAAGAATAGTAAACATTCTTAAATCTTTTAACATCCACTAATTGTTGTCCAAAATCATTTTCAACACTTTCATACATATAAACTCTTAAGAATGAAAGATTGCCACAACTAGTGTATTGTCCAAATATAAATGAACTTAAATAAAATACTTTCCCATTAAATCTTTCATAAAATAAACTTGATATAGATTCCTTTATTGTTTTAGGTGGAATATTAATACCACATTCGTGCATAATCATGTTAGTATGTAAAGTAAAATATATATATCGAAAAACATCATAATAATAATAAAATTAAACATGTGTTTTACAACAAGAAGATATTCATTGCTTATTAAGTTTTACATAGGTCAAGGTTTCAATTTTTCAAAAGAACTTTGACTTATTCTAATATTACGAGGTAACACTAAATTGCCACAATTTTTTTTATAAAATTCAATTTGTGTTGTATCTAATAGGTGGTTTGGATGAGGGTCGAGAAATTTGGACCCCGCTCTTAGTTTTAAAACATCTCTAGCATTAGATGATACCCAGGTATTATCATGCCAATATTTTTCATTCAAAGATTTGATTTCAACATTCAATTTCATGTCAGACTTTGGGAATCGACCACTAGAACTCCAACATTGGTTGATTGGATCATTTTCTATACTTTCTCTTCTCTTTGCCACTCTTACCAATGTTTTAGGATGCATTTTTATAGTTTCACCAATATTTCTTAACATTATTTTATTCAATTTTTTTATAATTAACTGTAGTGTCAAAAAATGTCGTTCATGACATTTTCACACTTGTTTGGTCCCTCCTTGTAAAATTGACCTTAAGGATGCCTTTACTTAGTGTTGTAATGTGTTTAACACACTCACATTAGGTCTTGGGCCATTTTAAATTAAATAAACTTAATCATGCCTTATTTGTAGTGTTGTAACACACTTTCACACTTACCTAGGGTTTTATTAAATAATTGGGCTTCTTTATGCTTTAATTGGCCTTATTTTTCATCCACAGGTCTCATTTAATGCATCTTTTCAAGGATAATCCCAACACAAATCAACATATAATCATAATTCAAGTGTTTTTAGGTTGTGCGGCCCAAATTTACTGATCTGGGACTCATACGCCACCTTGGGCATATGAGTCCCATCTGGGGTTTTGGGTCTCAATCCTAGTTTCACACCTTTCTAAGAATTTTTGAAAATGGTCCCATCAATTATGCGTCATCGGACTCATATGAAACCTTTGGTGTATAAGTCCCGTGTGGCCAAAAATCAAAAATTAATTCAAATTCTTGGCAAGATTTTATCCTCCTAGATATGATGTCAGCTTGTAGTGTTATAATTTCAAGAATTCTTGCATAATTAAGTATAAATACAAGGTTCTTTCACTCATTTTCACCTAGGACTTTGGTGAGAGAAATCATAATAGGAATTTTGAGTTTACAAGAGTATTCAAGTGTTTACAAGAGAATTCAAGAGTCTTCAAGAGTATATTATCAAGCATTCTACAGAATTATTCAAGCATCAAGCACCATGTCAAAGTCTTCATGCATCATTTTTGTTTTTTATCTAACAATTGTGATGTAGGGTTTCATGATTCAAGCTATCATTTCATTCAATATATATCTTATTAAATCAAGAGTCAAGATCTGCATCCATTGGAGTCATCTCATACATGTTTGCAACACTTCATTTCTAGGATTTGGTGAGTTGCAACATCTTATTTTGTTCATTCATCATTCTCCATTCCTATTTCATATTATTTCAAGGTTTCATTACCAAAACAGGGTTTGACCAAGGCAAACCCCTTTCCACTAACAAAACAACATTTTCCCCTCTCTTTAGTGTGTGATTTGTAGGTTTAGATTGAAGATAAATTGAAGATAAAGTTTGGAGAAAGTTGTCAAAATGTCCAAAGTGTTCAAAGTTGTCACCTTGCATTGGAGATACTTGGAAGACTTCTACAGACTGCAAATCAATTAGGAAGCACATAAACAGACTTTGAAGACAAGATTTAAAATTTGAAGTTTTGTAAAATCCTAACTAGACTGATATGCCAGTTCTGGCGTATTAGTCCCAATTTAGGTCAATTTTTTGGTTTTTACAGATTCAGATACCCATTTGCTAGATTCTTGTTCCTACATAGAAACCCAAATCTAGGACTAATTCACCCATATTGGCATATGAGTCCTAGTCATCATTAAAGTTATAATTTCTAGCATTTCAGAGCCTCGTTCAATCTCCTTTAGGTTTTCAGGTGCACACATTCCATCCTGTAGCTTTTTGTCTTGTTTTACATACTTTTCTAGGTCATTTAGTGAAGCATTGCATCATATTAGGGTTAATCATTCCATATTACATTGAATTTGTCTTTCCAAATCCTAACTTGGTGGTGAACCCATCATTAGTTTATAATTAGCCTCTAGGATAGCCCTATTACACGATCTCTTTCTCTTTTGCATTGAGATCTCTAGGGTTTTCCTTGAATGAGAGAGTGTGAAGATTATTATTCTATCTCCCAAGCATAGAAAGCAAAAATTTAGATGATGATGAGGAAGTTGCTAAAATTGACGAAGAGGTGCATAATGAATTAAATGCATTGTTTTCCTCTTCCATGAGCTTAAACAAAAAATATCCTAAGAATAGTGTTGAACCTGGTGATGACTCTAGCTCGACACTTGTTATTATCCCTTTGGCTAATTGTCCACCTTCAATATACAATGAATACAATTGGGACACAAATGACCTACTTTAGGTTAACTCGCGTGTTCCTTACTAGTCTTTTACATTATTTATTTTTCATTTTCTTTTGTGTGATTGCATGTGTGTAATGTGATCACTTGTGATGTTTTGTTTGATGTATCTCTCTCTCATTGTGGCATTCCTCCATTTGTAGGTCTTCATTCTTCTCTATGTCATACATCTTTTCGTTTTTCTTTTTCATTTATCTTGTGTTTTCATTTTTGGGATGATGCAAGGCATCGATACATTCATGTCTCTTCCATGTTGAACTGGAAGGTTTTTCTTTGTTTTCACTCTTTTGTCTCATTCTTCTAGTTCTATGCATATTTTGGTAATGATGACAGTCTGAGCTCTCTTAAAAACATTATAGCAAGAACATACTGACCCCAAATCCATAGATCCCTTATGTGTTTGGTGTTTTCATTTTGGGGGAAAACCCTCTCTTTTCTTTTGCATGACATAGATTTACTTGGAAACATATGACTTGGCATAGGGCTTTCCAAGTTATCTATCATGTCTTCTTTATTGTTTGCATTTATCATTTTCTACTTTAAATTAATTTCTCACAGCATGGTGTTTAGCAATTTCTTTAAAGTGGGGGCGTACATTAGCATTATTATTTTGCATTTTCCTTTTTTTTTCATTGTTCATGGTGTATCCTTCTCGTGTATCTTTCTTGCTTTATGCGATGTGTCTTTCTCTTTGTGGATGACATTGGGTATGATTTCCTTCAAGATTGTGATCTCTCTCAACATATAACATTCCTCCTAGAGGGTTGATGTGGCACACTACATCCCCTAAGTTGTGAATGTTTCATTCTTTGATTGGTCCTCTCTTGGAGACATTAGGCATAATGTTCCTAAAGTTAAAGATCATGTATGAAGTAAGCAATACTGCCTTCAATTCATTTGCATTTTCAATTATATGGCCAACTTGCATAATACATTGTGCATGCTTGTAGATCCATCTTGTTTGTTCATGAGTTCCAAGCATACAAATTTTTGCTTTCCTCACGAAGCTCAAAGTTTATTGTTTATGATCTCCAAGCATACAAAGTTTTTCTTTCCTCATGAAGCTCAAAAATCATTTTTGTGTGGCACCTTATTAAAGTTATCAAGAGGTATAAATTTGGTATGGTTATCGATGAGAAGCCCAACCGAGGCATGAATTTCCCATAGCCACTCGCATGTGAGTGTGAGTGCATACCAGCTATGAGTGTATGTATCTCACCTCTTTCATATCCTTACCGAGTGAACAGTATGAAGTTCCATTGCCTTAAAGTGAGCTTGAATTTTTTGGACAAACAACCTAGATCTGATCTACATCGTGATGGACAAACGCTCAAAGCTTGATCCACCAATTTTATTTTACTTTTGTTAATTCATCTTTGGTAGTGTGTGTTTGTTCCTTTATGATGCTCTTTATCATTTTTATGTGTGTTGTTTTGTGCCAATGTTGGTTTTCCATGAGATCTTGGTCATGAGGTCTTGATCACCCCTCTTATTCATTGGCATTCCATCTTACTGGTATTGGTACACTTGGACCCCTCTTGAAGTGAGTTTGTCTACTTTACTATGAGTTTGAAGCAAGTTCATCATCTCACTAAAGTGGGGGCTAAATGTAGTGTTGAAAAATGTCATTGATGAAATTTTCACACTTGTTTGGGCCCTTCTTGTAAAATTGAGCTTAATGATGCCTTGACTTAGTGTTGTAATGTGTTTAACACACTCACATTAGGTCTTGGGTCCTCGTTAATTAAATAAACTTAAGCATACCTTATTTTTAGTTTTGTAAAGTGTTATAACACACTTTCACACTTTCCTAGGGTTTTATTAAATGATTGGGCTTCTTTATGCTTTAATTGGCCTTATTTTGCATCCATAAGCCTCATTTAATGTATCTTTTTGAGTATAATCTCAACATAAACCAACATACAATCACAATTTAGGTGTTTCTAGGTTGTGTGGCCCAGATTTAGTGATCTAGGACTCATACACCACCTTTTGCGTACGAGTCCCACTTCGGGTTTTGGGTCCCAATCCTAGTTTCACACCTTTCTAACCATTTATGAAAATGGTCCCATAAATTATGTCTAATGGGACTCATACTCCACCTTGGGCATATGAGTCTCGTGTGGCCCAAAATTAGAATTAATTCAAATTCTTGTCAATATTTTATCCTCCTAGATCTGATGTCTACTTGTAGTGTTGTAATTTCAGTAATTCTTGCATAATTAAGTATAGGTACAAGGTTGTTTCACTAATGTTCACCTAAGAATTTTGTGAGAGAATTCATAATAGCAAGTTTGAGTTCACAAGAGAATTTAAGTGTTTACAAGAGCATTCAAGAGTCTTCAAGAGAAGATTATCAAGCATTCTAGAGCATTATTCAAGCATCAAGCATCATGTGAAATTCTTCACGCATCATGTATGTTTTTGAGCTAACAATTGTGATGTAGGGTTTCATGATTCAAGCTAGAATTTCATTCAAGATCTACATCCATTGGAGAGATCTCATACATGTTTGCAGCACTTCATTATTAGGTTTTGGTGAGTTGCAACATCTTATTTTGTTCATTCATCATTCTCCATTCCTATTTCATATTAATTTAAGGTTTAATTACCAAAACGGGGTTGGACCAAGGAAAAGCCCTTTCCACTAACAAAACAAAATTTTCCCTCTCTTTAGTGTGTGATTTGTAGGTTTAGATTGAAGATACATTGAAGAGAAAGTTTGGGGAAAGTTTTCAAAGTAGTCAAAGTTGTCGCCTTACATTGGAGATACTTGGAAAAATTCTATAGAATATGATGGCACTCTCAAATTTTGCAAATTTGAGATGCCTATTTCAAAAAAATTGCTTCTGCACTTTCAGAAGTGCACCTAAAGAATCAATCCTGACTGACCCACTTTGGAGGTTTATAATTTAAACCCTGTTGATTGTCGTGCAAAACCCATTTGCAGACATATTCAGTTGACCTATGTGAGAATGCATGTCAATTTTCAGCTTCTAGTGATAAGTTTTGATAGAGTTTCAAAAAGTGAAGCTGGAGGGTTTTCACACTGTTCTTCTGTTTGCATACTGTTTGTTTTGCGAAGTTGTTTCCTATTTGAGCTTGGTTTTCGCAACCAGTTCACTGTCATGATAAAACGAATGTTGTTCTCTGTTCTCCATACCTAAATGATCTCGGATGTCAATTTGTAGAACCTCATGATCTAATTTACGATTTTTAGCAGATCGAAGCCAAATGCAATTTGTTCTGTTTTGCAGCTACATTCCTGAAAACCTTTCTCTGAGAGGCCAACTTCGACCGTCAATAAATTTTAATTAACGATGTTTCAAAAAAATTTCTTTTGCACACATGCTCAGGGTACTTCGATGAAATTGTATGTCTGATGGCAGCTCGTCAAGAGTTGATTTACTATTTTTACAAATTGGCAATTGGATTAGTTTGTGTTGGTTCGGAACTGCTGTTGTTTCAAAATTGCTTGATTGGGAAACTTTGCCGATTAATTTCCGGTTCCTCAGGTTTCCTTTTTCTAATCCATTTGTTGCACTGTACTCTCTGATCAAATGACTTTATGTTTGCACATTCTCATTGCTTCACGAGGTCGTTTGACCAGTTTCTCAGATTGATTCCTGAGGCAATTTGACCTGTTTTGACCATTTTGCAAAAGTGTCAGAAAACTGATTTTGATGTAGACCCAGTTCTTTTTTTAACTTCAAAATTATTCAGAAGGAAGTATCAGACCATTTGAGGGTAAAACTTGTTTGAAAACAAAAAACAATTTAGTCGGACCCACATGGGGCCCGACATGTTTTGCACAATGGTAAAATTGTAAGTGTTGCATTAAGGAAATCACTCCAAGTGGATTGCTTTGAGTTGGTCAGCATATGTTTGGGTACATGATCATAAATACCTTCAAGGTTTTAGTTTCATGCAAGATTTTGTCCAACATAGGGAAGGTAATGCAGGGGAATCAGAGATTGAAATTAATAAGTGGTGTTGAGCATGAGTGTCCCTTTCATTGATCATAATATATTCATGGCACTAAACTTGATACTCCTCCATATAGGGAATCTATTGGTGTGAATATCAATAATGATGCATTTTCAGTGGTCTACGAACCAATATTATGTTGTGATGAATTTGAGATAATTGAATCAATTCCTTCTCAAGTAAATGATATATCTAATGAGGAATGCTCAAGTTGTTGCACCAAAGACAGATGGCAACATGGAGTGAAGAGGCTTTGTATGTGGTTTGTGTTTGCACTAATGAAAATGGATTTAGATAATTGTCCAAAAGTGCATTCGATGCAACTACGAAAAGGGTACCTAGAAGCAAAGGAAAAAGGCAAAGATAACTATGATAGGGAGTTAGAAAATGTGATTGAGAGACTTATTATTAAGTGCAGAGTGCGCCCAAATTGGAGTTGTTGAAGGGGCGCAGCTTGGAATAGAAGAGGATGGGATCCAATGGCACCATGGACCAGGTAAAGACACGCAAATGCCAATGGCAGGTGAGAGAGGCCTACGCCATGTGAAGGAGGCACAATAAGATGGAAAGTATGCGCATCCATCAAGCAATGAGGAGCATGGCGTGGTTTTGAGAAGGGCATGTGCATCCATCGAAGCATTGAAGACAAACAAGTTCTTTAAATGTGATCCCATGGAATGTTGTGTTGGCCAATACACATAATGGTTGTGATGAAAATTCTTTAAACAACCTTTAAGAAAATTCATTTGGCAACGGCTGTGCTACATTCTACAAATGCAGTCACAGTGTTTTAGGCCTATGATTTGCATATTGGGATTAGCTTCAGTAGCTAAGAATGTGACAACACACAAAAAACTTTGTTGAAAACACTTCAGAAACTTTAAATGCAAATGTAATTAGCAAAGGGCTCACGCCTGCAATAAAAGATGGAAGAAAATCCCGCACCAAACAGGAGGCCACCATGGTGTATAGTGCACAAATTACATGCAGGAGAAGACCAGTTGGTGGTGGGCATAAACCAATAGAAGGATGGAGGAGGTGCGACCTACATTGTGAGAAGACACCCCCGCACAACAAGAGGAGATGACCAAGCATGGCCACAGATGAGTGGGGTGCGCTGCCAGTAGGAGGAGGCCGATGTGAATAGCACAAAGGGCGCGGTTTGGAGGGGAATGGATATCCCTCAGATACAAGGAAACATGGCAAGGATACATGAAGGGACCGTATGCTGTAGGAAGAGGCTCGGGCAGGATGAAGAATGGATTTGACCACCATTGTTATGTGCTTACAGAGCAAGAAGAGAACATCGAAATGAACAGAAGGATTTAGGGCTTGAAAGGTAATCAATGGCCAAAGGCACGGGGCAACGTGGAGCAATCTCCACCACAATTCATGAACCTCGCAAGGGAAAGGTGACACCATCACAAATACCCACGAGGTTGGCGAGAGGGAGCCACGTGCAATGGTGGGCCCCATGATCTTTCAACGAAGGCTCGGTGAAATGGAGGAGCCCGAAATATTAAAGGGGGTAATAAATTAAAATGAAACATTTAATATTAAATATTTTGCTCGGGTTTTTGTTAGATATTTTTTTAAATGGGGGTGGGGCCTGTTTCTTTTCTTTCGGATGCTGAGTAAATAATTTTAAGTGAATTGGTAAAAGGCACGAGGGAATAATTTATTAGTTATTTCATTTAAAGTGGACGAGTGTTTTAAATGGGAATTTGAAACATTATAGCATAGGAATAGGTGAATGAAATTAAATATTTTACGTTATACTGTGCTGGGGTAAAATGTAAAATGATAAATACTTTGTTGTTGGGTAAAGTATTTCAAATACTTTGCCTGGAAATTAATGTAAGTGGAATTTTTTATTTACTAATGGTAGATAAAATAAATACAGTAGTGAGTAAATATATAGAGTAAAATGCAGCAAAGAGGGAAAACAGAGGAAAAAGATTTTTCACGGGAGTGGAGTTTTCTTTCAGCTGCAAGTAAAGAGTGAAGAATGGACACATGGGCATGTTTTCTATTGATGGGCAATGATGAGCTGAAGCAGTTTTTAAGGGAATATGTTTGTTGCTATAGAGGAAGAAGGAGGAAATATTCTTTTCAGTTGATCAACAGAAAATGGAGCTTCCAGATGGCAATTCCAGATCGAATTTAGGGCTGCTCTTGCTTGCCTCTCTTCTTCTATATCTTCTATTATTCTCTCATTGTAAAGGTGTCTGAAAGTTTGTATTGGGATGGGTAGGTAGAGAATTGTAATTTCTAAGTCATTATTTGAGTCTGTAAGCTGTAATTTTATGAATTCATGAGTAAATACAACCAGTTTATGCAATTAACATCATGAAGGTGTTTCCACATTCATGAAAGTCATCAGATTGTCTCCATTTTTGTACACTTTTAGTTATATAAATTCAATAATACAAAGTGTCTTTGAGTTTATCATCTCAAGTTTCATGAAGTTGTTTTATCTGTTCATTGTTCTATTTCAAAGAAATGGTTAAAATGCTTTGAGCAGGTGATTGTGATTTTAGGTGTGCAGATGGGATTTGATGATGAGAATATGATTGATGATAAGAGAGGGATTGTTGGTGCAAGACACTAATAGTTGATGCAAAGCATTAGCAAGTTAAATCCACTGGTTGAAGACTGTTTGTTGGAGAATTCATTTTATGTGTTTGACTCCATGGCCCAGAACTGGCACTGATCTATTTTTCAGTTTGTGCATCTCATAAACAAATTTAAATGCAAAATCATTCTTAATCTTACTATGTTATTGTGTGTCCTACTTTCCAATGGCTAAGAGAGGGTTGACTTACTAAGAATTTATCCAAGTTTGAGGTTGTCAATGCTTCCCTTAGTGTGTTTTCATTGGGAATTATTTGCTATAAAAAGATATGTTAGTGTGTATGGTTGAATTAAGTTTTAAACATTGTATAGGTTTACCCACCTTGGTCTTGCAGAGCCAGAAGTGTAGGAGATGTCAGTTTTTGACTGAATCTTGTCAGTTGGCCACTAGTCTTTGTTGTTCTTTAATATAGAGGTTGGCTACCTCTTAGAGAATTTCAAAGTCTAGTTGGGTTGTTATTTCAAACACCAACAGAATACAAATCAGGTTTTTCTATACGAAAATCAATTGGGAAGCATGGAATAGACCTGGAAGACCAGATTCAAACTTTGAAGTTCTAAAAATGCCTAATTGGATTGATATGCTAGTTTTTGTGTATGATGAAGGGAAAAACTTATATGGATCTAATGACCCAAAAGTGCAGAATGCATTCCCTTCACAGTAATATAAGAGAGGAGAAGAGCATAAATAGGTTCTAATAGCTTTCTAAACTTACTTGAGATGAATACAACCAGTAAAATAGGTAACATAATTAAGCATTCACAGTTGACACAAGATATACGTGGGAAAACCTTTACAAGTAAAAAACCCACCACACAAAGTCAAGACAATTGTATTATAGTAACAAAAATAGTTACATACATTGTTCAGTCTTCTCTGATCAGCTCACAGCAGCACTCACTTGTTCTATCTCACTGTTACAATGTTATCTCTAACATACAGTTCAAAAACTCTCTAACTCTTTCAATATTGTACTTGACTTTTTCTAAGTCATACGTTGCATTCAATTGTTATCAATCAACAGCCGATCACCCGATACATGAATCTCTGATCCAATCATGCAATTGATATGCCCATGTTGATAACCCTGCATCGAGCCACCCAAGCATTAATTCCATCACCCAAATTGGGTTATGTTCGCCAGCCTAAGTCAGCTTGCACCTGCTGCAATTACTTCTTTGGTTTCTAACCAATCATCAATCTGACACTGAGCCACGTATCCATCTTGCATTCGTCCATCACTTCTTTCACCGAGTCCAACTTGGTCAAACACTAGTCTGAGCCCATTCAGCCCATCCAAGACACTACCACTCTACCACCGAGCTGAGAAGACCCACCCACGATAAAGTGGTGAGCACTGGCGAGCTCCCTCAAGCTTCCTGGCGCTACTGTCGAGTCGAACTGACCCGTCCTTGGTGTGGTGGTTTGGCCAATCGAGCCCATCCAAGACTTGCCCATGCTACCAAAGCACTAGCCAAGTCAGCCCGCGGTAATGCGGTGAGCTTCACAGAGCTCACCCATAGACTCCACCAAGCTCGTCCACTAACTATCTCGTGCTACCGCCGTTCGGGTTGACACTAGCCATGGAAACGAGGTAACCGATCTGAGAGACCACTGGCAGTCAAACCACGCTACCCTGGGGATTGACAAACCACCCCGTAGTAGAGTGGTGACCGTCAGCCAGACCGCTGGCAGCCTCACCGTGATCACCGCGATGAGTGGAGCCACCGCCCACAATGCGACAGTAACAGTTGAGTTGACCGTAGGTAGTCACACCGCAACCACCATGGTCAAGGAATTAACCACCCGTGGTATGGCGGTAGCTAGAGAAACATGTTGACCGAAGTCACCACGGCCAAGGAAGAGACCGCGAGCGGTAATGAGGTAACCGTCAGGGCCTTCACCGTGGTACCACTAGGGCATGAACTGACTATTACGGTAAAGTGATTGAGGCTGAGTTGAGGCTAGGCGTGATATGGCGGTAAATTGCAGAAACACCATATTTTTTCCAAGTCATTAAAATAGGGGCTTCAAGCTAGAAGTTGAGACACATTTTCTCAACAAGCTCCCACTTGGCGAACACTTCCAACTTTCCCATGACTTGAAAAATTATTGTCTGTCATAGGCCCCAAGGCCCATCGATTTTGCGCACCATATGAATTTGTTTGTGCTAACCAGCTTTGTTAAAGCACTGCAGCATTCTTCAAGGTGTTGAATTTTTCCAAAATGACCTTTCCATCTTCAACCATATCCCTCACGAAGTGATATTGCACATCAATGTGCTTGGTCATGGCATGAAAGGTCAGATTCTTTGCCAAACAAATGGCACTCTGACTATCAAAAAAAATAGTGATCTATCCTGCATTAAATCCAATTTCTGAACATAAACGCCTCAGCCAAATAGCCTCCTTGCAGGCATGAGTTGCAGCTATGTACTCTTCCTTTGTCATGGATAAAGCAACTACAGCCTGTCGCTTGCTCATCCAACTAATTGCTCCACCATTAAGCATGAAATTGTATCCACTGGTGGATTGCTTGCTGTCAATGTCCCCTACCCAATCTGAATCAACATACCCATGAATGCTGAGAGTCCTCTGTGATGCAACCAAACTTCCATGGTAACATAGGGCATATTCTGAAGTCCCCTTCAAATACCTGAACACTCTCTTTACAGCATCCCAATGTGATCTTTCCGGATTTTTCATAAATCGGCTTAGAACTCCCACTACTTGGGTAATGTCTGGTCTTGTACAGACCATAGCATACAACAAACTACCAACAACACTTGTATAAGGTACACTGGTCATGTCCTCCATCTCAGTAGCAGACTTTGGACAGTCTTCAATGAATAGCTTTGTTCCCTGCATGATTGGAACAACAAGTTGCTTGCCATCATCCATGCTAAACCTCTACAAAACTATTTTCACATACTTTGACTAACCCAAAACTTTCTTCTTGTTCTGTCCCTGGTTATCTCCATTCCAAGAATGTACCTAGCTGCACAAAGATCTTTCATTTCAAACTTTGTAGACAACTGAGATTTAAGATCAGAAATCATAGTCTTGATATTTCCTATGAATAACATATCATCCACATACAGGGTAATAACAAGCACATGATCATTCTCAGATTAATAATAAATGCAATGATCAGATTTTGATCTCACAAATCCAATTGACAACACAAATGTGTCAAATTTTTGGTACCACATTCTAGGAGATTGCTTTAAACCATAGAGAGATTTATTTAACTTATAGACCAAATTTTTTTTACCTCTTTCAATAAAATGCTCAGGCTAGGTCATGTAGATTTCTTCTTCCAGTTCACCATGGAGAAATGTTGTCTTCACATCCATCTGTTCAATTTCAAAATCATACACAACTGCTAATGATAATAGAAATCTGATAGATGTCAGCTTTGCTACAGGGGAAAAAATCTCTCCTTAATCAATTCCCTCAATTTGAGAAAATCACTTTGTTACCAACAGTACCTTATACTTCTCAACACTTCCATCAAGACCTATTTTCCTTTTGAATATCCACTTACAGCCAACAGGCTTTCACCCTTTAGGCAGTGGTACCAAATTCCAGGTTTCATTCTTTTTCAAAGAATCCATCTCTTCATTCATGGCTTGCAGCCAAGAATTCAAATCAACCATGTTGATTGCTTCTTTCACAGTCCTAGGCTCATCAGTGTTGGTAATTAAAGCATAGGAATAGTTCGAATTTAACAGTGATAAACCATACCTTTCAAGTTTCTTCTTTTCTCATGTAGATATTCATACAGGCTGAGGTTGTTCTTCATCATCAGAACTTCCAGAGCTGCTTGAGCTCTCCTCAGTCTCAGGTACACCATGCAGCTCTTCCCGTTCTAGAGTTTGGGGAATCTCAACTACATCCTTCTTCTTGTCACTCTGATCTGTCTCAAGCTGTTGATCACTTACTGAATACTTTAGCTCATGAAATATTACGCTTCTATTGTACAAGACCTTCTTAGTAATAGGGTTCCGAAGCTTGTATCCCTTCACACAAACTCCATAGCTGATGAGAATACATTTGGCATCTTTGTTATCCAATTTAGATCTCTTTTCATTTGGCACATAAACATATGCCTCACAGCCAAACACATGGACATGCCTCAAAGAGGGCTTCTTACCAGACCATGCTTCCAAAGGCGTCATATCAACAAGAGAAGAGAAAGGAGATCGATTTATTAGATAACATGTTGTAGCCACAGCCTCAACCCAAAACTTCTGCTCCAGACCAGCATTGCTCAGCATACTCCTTGCCTTTTCCATTAGTGTCATGTTCAGCCTTTCAGCAAATCCATTCTGCTATGGAGTGTAAAGCGTTGTCTTATGCCTTTTAATTCCATGATCAGTGCAATACCTTTCAAATTTTGCAGAACTAAATTCACCACCATTGTCTGACCTCAAACATTTAATTTTCCTTCCAGTTTGATTCTCTACCAAAGATTTAAATTCTTTAAACTGACTGAACACTTCTGATTTACTTTTAAGAAAGTATACAAATGCCCTTCTCGAACAGTCATCAATAAAAGAAACATAATATCTAGACTTTGATAAAGAAGGAACATTAACTGGACCAAACACATATGAATGAACATAATCTAGTATACTAGAAGATTTATGAGGACTAGAATAAAATGAAACACGGTGTTGTTTTCTATAGATACAATGTTCGCAAAAATTGAACTCAAGGTTACAATCATCAAGCCCTTCTACAATATTTTTATTCTTCAACGTTTTTAAACCTTTCTCACCTATGTGACCAAGTCTATGATGCCAAAGCATAGTCTTCTCAGTTGGGAGTTTTATCTCCAAAGCATTTGCAGCATTGCTTGACTATACAGAGGCACTGTTACAAAGAACAGGATTTGCATCCAGATTGTACAAAGTGCTAATATGAATACCCTTAGCTAGTACCATTGCACCTCTAGCCATTTTACATCCCTTACTTGAAAAATAAACTTCTACACCAGCATCATTTAACTTACTAACAGAAAGAAGATTTCGAGCCAGACCTGGTATGTGAAGTATTCCACCAATACCTTTGACTCTCCCATCAGGAAACTAAATTATGACTCTTCCTCTTCCAACTATCTCCATCGTTGAATCACTTTCCAAGTACACCTTTCCACCATCATACTTCTTGTATTTATAGAACCATTCTCTATTGGACGTCATGTGAAAAGACGCACCTGAGTCAACTAGCTAGACATCATCTAATGCCTAAGTTGTCAAGGTTGCTGCAATGAAGGTGTCTACATCACTCTGAGAAGATTCATTGTCAGAGACATTCTTCTTCTCCTCCTTGTACTCCTTCCTGATATGACCAGGTTGCCCACAGTTCAAGCATCTCACCTTGAAATTTTTACCAGGAGACTTCGATCTTCCTACAAATTTGGATTTTGACTTCTTGTCTTTCTTCTTCCCTTTCTCCTTTGGTCTACCGTGAACAACAAGAGACTCTTTTTCCATCTCAGAAGACTTCCTTCGCATTTCTTCAGACAAGAGTGAAGCAACCATGTAATCCATTTTGAATGCAATGGTTGTGCTTCCAATAGCCATCACCAGATGATCCCAATTGTCAGCTAATGAACACAACAGGAGCATGCAATGATATTCCTCCTTAGTCTTTACACCTATACATGCCAGCTGAGTAACACTCATGTTAAATGAGTTCAAATGGTCTGCAATAGATGCACCTTCATCCATTTCCAAGGAGTACAACTTCTTCCTTAGGAATAACTTATTTACCAGAGACTTTCCCTGATAAATATCACCAAGCTTCTTCCACAATGAAGCTGCAGACTGCTCCTTATGGACGTTCAGGAGTACAGAATTGGCTAGACTCGGTCTTATCAGACCTCTTGCTTTCCTATCAGCAAGATCCCAAGCCTTTTGCATCGTGCTTTGTGGCTTTGTTCCATACACTACTAACCAGAGGTCTCTATCCACTAGCAAGTCTTCCATTTTGAGTTTCCATAACTCAAAGTTGCTACCATTAAAATTTTCAATATCTACTCTACCAGATGTACTCACCATCTCAAACTGAAAAAAGTTTTAACAATGCAATACTCCCATTGAAACAGTATTAGCACAAAAAACTAAGCTTTCTCTCCAGGATAACACAACATGCCAGGCTCTGATACCACTTGAAGGGAAAAACTGACATGAATCTAATGACCCAAAAATGTGGAATACATTCCCTTAACACTAATACAACAGACGAGAAGAGCATACACAGGTTCTAATAGCTTTCTAAACTTACTTGAGATGAATACTGTGATCCTAATAAAATGTTACTCCTAATGTGAGATGTTAGATAGAAAACTAATAGTGCAATATGAAGAAGTAACAAAATGAAAGGGCACCTCAATAAGATTAGCCTAAGAAATGGTGAAACAAAGGAGTAAGATGACAACAAATGATGATTGAAATATGTTATACCTTTCCTTTGCTGCTCCTTCCTTGGTTGGCCCTTTGATGCTTCAAGAATTGTGGGATCCTTGGATGACAATTGGATTGAATGGATGCAAGATGAATTGATGCAATATGGATTGATGATGTGAATGCTATAATGGATGAGAGCTTGAATGGCAATTTTGCAAGAGTTTTGTTGCAAAAGACTTGATCTTCCATAATGAAGGAAATGAGGGGATATTTATAGGCTAATTGGAATTCTCTAGAGAATTCAATGGTTGGGATTGATCCAACAAAGATCAAACTGAAGGGCTAAGGTGATTTGAAGACTCACAAGCCCTCACATCTTGACATGTGGAAGGTGATATGTCTTAGGGTGGAGTGATGTGGAAATGAGGTGGAAGAGAAGAACAAGAGGTGGAAGGGAAGTACATGAGGTGGATGAAGGACAAGTACCTTTGAGGTACCTTGGAAGATGAGAAGATTTCCTCAAAAAGGAACTTCTTGTCCCCAAATGAGGATAAAGAGACTTTTGAGGAATTTTAGAATTCCTCAAAAATCTCCATGGGAAAAGGGGAAGTGTGTGGGAAAAATAAATGTAAATTAAAAATTTACATTCAATGGAGAGTTTATTGGATAAAAGGAGGTCTCCAAAATGTTGGAGATTTGTCACATGTGGGTGATGTGACAAGTCCAAGGTTCTAGAAGCCCTTGGCACATGTGAAGTGACAAGTCAAGGCTTCTAGAATCTTGCATGGGGATGGGGAAGACCTTGGAAAGACAAAAGTGAATTAAAAATTCGCATGGGGAAGAGAGGATTCTTGGGCAAATAAATGTGAATTAAAAATTCACATGGAGAAGGGAGTCCAGGCTAAAAATGGTAAGTGGAAAGGTTGACCAGAAAAGGTAAGTCAAATGTGGTTAATGATTTTGATTAAGGTTGTACAAACACATGATTAAAGTAATTAATGAGAGATTAGAGGCAAGTGGGAGATTATGGAGGATGTGACACTTAATCAAGATTAAGTGGTGCACATCCTAATCATAGATTAATTAATTTAATTCGAATTAGAAGAGGGTTATGGAGAAGGTGACAAGGAGAAAGAAAAAGATGAATTAAAAATTGATTTTAATCCAAATGGGTTAAATGACTAAATTAAACAAATTGTCTTATTTATTTAATTTAAAGAGGAAAAGGGATAAGGTAAAGTATTTAATTCATTTAATTACATACTTTAGGAACCTTAGGCAGAAAATGAAATAATGATTAAATAAATTATTTAATCACTGTTAATGGAATAAATGAATATAATAGATGATTTTGATCATATGGAAGTGATCAAATTTGGATGTCTACATTTTGCCCCTCTTCAGAGTACAGTTAAAATAACTGTGCTTCAAAGAAAAGAAAGTGCAGGTGACTCTATAGAGGAATTAATCAGAAAATGATGCCCCAACATGGGGAGGAGGACTTGAGCTATCCGAATTAGTGGAGTAATGGATGAATATGCCCCAATCCAGGGAAGGGTTGATTATGGCTGAGAAAATTGGTAAATGTGAAGGGTATGCCCCCTCGAGAGGGTGACGAGGGAAAAAGAAGGGTCCCAGGAAACATCTCAATAAGAAGAAATGGATGTTATAGCTGGAAAGAGGGAAAAAAATTAGGCGAGTTTGTCTTTTGAACGAAGTCAATCGGACAAACGGGGTGCAAATGGCGGCCCCGAGAAGAGAAGGGATTAATCATAGGAATAAAAGGGTAAATAAAAGGTAAACATACCTTTTAAAAGTGAATAGGCAACAAAACCCCTCATGCATTATTTTAACATATCTGTAGGTGTTTTAGCAAAAATGTAAAACATGGGTTTTATTGGCGGGAGAAAAATAGAAAATGGGTAGGAAAGGAAAATAGAAAAATTTGAAAAAAATATATTTTTTTTGGGGGGGAAAGAAAAACGTCCTCGAGCAGCGTATACGCCCCTCGACGGGCATATCCACCCCCGCCACAGGCAGAGGTGCCCTGCTGCAGGGCAAGTATGCCCCGCTCGAGGGTGGATACACCTCGCTGCAGGGGCGGGTCCGCCCTACGGCGGGGCGGACAGCGCTACTGCGACCAGCGGTGTGGGGGGGGGGGAGGGTGGAGGCGCCTCACTGCGGGGCGAGTCCACCCTGGCCGGGGGTGGATCCGCCCCACGGTAGACCGGATTGGAGCCGCTCAACTCCGGCGGGCCATGGCAGGGGCGCCACCCCGCTGCAGGGGGCAGATACGCCTCGACCGACCGAGGGCGGATACGCCCCGCTGCAAGGGCAGATCCGCCTTGGCCGGTCGAGGGAAAATTCGCCCCACTGCAGGGGGTGGATTTGACCCAGCAAGCCACGGGTAGGTCCGCCCTAACAAGCCAAGGGCGGGTCTGCCCCACTGTAGGGGTGAAAGAAGGATAGGGCAAGAAGAAAAAAAAGAGAAAGAAGGAGAGAGAAAAAAAGTGGGAGGAAGAGGATTGGATGAAGAGGGAATATGCAATGAGATGAAATGCAACATGAATGCAATCCTAATGCAATTTGCCATCCTTAGAGCACTGATTTTTTCCATAGCATAAGACACCGGGCGTTAGGGTATGTAAACCAAGATGGATTAGTGTCCAATGCATAAAACAAACACAACAGACAAGAAGGCTATTCCAACACCCCAAAGTCATGAAGACATCAGTCGGGCCATGTATTGGGATAACCACAAGCACAAAAGGATGCCCCAGCATAACACAAGACCTTAGGGATCTTGGTGGGTACTACGTGAGACAACCAAGAAGAAAAAAACAAAGAAATGAGCAAGATATGCCCCTATGTTGACTAGTCAAAGCACACCGTGATATGATGGATCAAGGCAACCATGAAAGTGATGATAGGGAGCTCAAATGATAAACAAAAGCCAAAAGCATCGAAAGATCACAATCAATTTCAAATGTTCTTTGCCATAGGATCAAGATGATGGATGGGGTTGATAAGGTATGTTAGGAATGATACATCCTATTGAGACCGATGATGGAGGATAGATTGGTTAATCGACATGATGCGGGATAGCAAAAACCGATTGGATCTTGTGATACAGATGACCGTTGTTTGTAAGCACCAGCTAGGATAGGGACATTCTTGACGACATGAAAAGACGATGAGACATAAGGCAACAAGATGATAAAATGATGAGACGATAAAATAGACACACCCTAAAGACCTAGGGGCTCGAGGGTTGATCAACGAGCAACCTTGCCTACGTGAAAGCGCAGAGCCCTCATAGTTCAGGAAAAGACCATGGTAAAAGCAGAAAAAGGAAAATGAAGAGCTCGATGGATGACAAAGACCAGATGGAAAAAATGCCCAGGGGGCGGACCAAATGATCAACCTTGCCTACGTGAAAGCGCAGGGGCAACGTAGTGTGACACAAGGCCAAAGACAAACAATGGAGGATGATATGACTAGGATAAATGGATAAAAGGATGGAGTCGATATGATGAGACAAGATAGACTTGCAGGATTGGATAGGACGATGGTTGATATGTGTAAGATGTGAAGCTCAGGGATGGGATTGGTTATTTTTAGATCATTAGAATATGAAGTTGAAAGGTGAGACGATGGATAGATGAGCGATGAAGATGTGAGAAAGATGTGGTAAATAGATAGGAGGGATGAATTATGATATGAATGGCATTGGGTTGCATGCGGGTAGCCAATAGCTAGATACCAATGACAAGGGATAATAGAGGGAAATGGATGGATGGATAAGAAGATGCTAGGATAGGTGGATAGATGAGATGAAGATTGAGAGGACATTGTAAAGATGTGAGAAATATATAGGAATGATGATAGTGAGATAGCATGGCATTGGATTTCATGTGGGTAGCCGATAGCTAGATACCAATGACAAGGGATGATGAGATAGAAGGAAATGGATGGATGGATAAAGATGGGGAGATAGAAAGATGTGAGGATAGGAAGATAAGGATTGGGAGATGGTAGGGATTATTGGATGGATAAATGGATGGGATGACGAGGGGATGAGAGTATATGGGAATAAGGATTGGGAGATGGCAGGGATTATTGTATGGATAAATGGATGGGGGGGGAAGGATGGGTAGGATGGGGAGATGGAGAGGATTCCCTGAGGAATGAATGTACGATATCTCAAGGACTAAGACACAAAGAAGGAGATGCCCCCACTCTAGATGTGTCATGTGTGATGAGGCAAGAGGGAAGGAAGATAGAAGGATGGGGAAATAAAGGAGCGAATGGGTATGGATTGTAGTAGGATGGGAGTATAGGAAGATAAGGATTTGGTAGATGGATAAATGGAGGGGGAGGTAAGGATGGGTAGGATGGAGAGATGGAAAGGATTACTTGGAGGGATGGATGGATGATGTCGCCAAGGACTTCATTGCAAATAATGTGATGGCCCCACTCTAGATATGTCATGCATGATGAGGCAAGAGGGATAGCAAGATGTGTGGAAGCAATATGATAGTGTATGGATGAGGGGAAGATATGCCAAGAGATGTCCAACGCATGTATATAGGTTTTCCCCTATCTTTATCAAGATCACAAGGAAGATGGAGGGATTGGACATGATGCGAAAGATGGTGGGTAAGATGTGGAAGATAGGTAGATGTAGGAGATGGAGGAAAGGAATGCGTAAGTGGATGCTGCCCCCAATCGTGGAAGGAGACTAGATGGGGGATTTACACATGATGCCTGTTTGCCAAGTTTTCATCATGGTACTAATCCAAGGTGCTTGTTTGCCAAGTTTTCACCATTGGACGAATGATTTTCTCCTTACTTCATTTTTTTTTTCGTATTTGTCTGATTTTTTCTTTTTTTTTGATTTTTTTGCTGATTTTTTGGACTAGGATGTGGACGAAGATGGATAAAGATAGGGATATGGATATGCGGATTTTAGAGGACAGTTGATAAGGATAGGGATGAAGGACTCACACATAAAGTTCCATATGAGGTAATAAGAGCCCATGTTTGAAGCAACTATTCGGATGTTGGTACAACCTTATTAGAATGGATGGATTATGCAAGAGGATGGATTAAAGGGATTTGATGGGGGAGATAGAGGGGATAGTGGATGGGATGTTGGAAAGTGTATGGATGGAACAATGGAGTGGATGTGTGATGGGCGAAGGTTTTCAGGACGAACATTGGCACATGTGATGGTGGATGTGAAAAGTTAGGTGGATGAATGGGTGGAGAGTGTGGCGATAATGGAGGCATTGGGATAGTGAATTTTGGGATGTAGGGACCCAAAACGGATTTAGGAGACAGAGGATGTAAATGATTTTGTGGGGGAATAGCAACTTTGGATGTCATTATGGATGTTTCATTTGAAGGTATGGTACCTTTTTTCTTTGGGATCCACATGGTTTTGAGTGTTGCTTTGGTGGGCCTTTGTGGCCTTTTGGATTGATTGGGATTTCAGATTCGATTTTTCTGTTGTTCAACATGTCTGTGGAAGGGGACATGAGGAGCTTTAGATTCATGTGGATGTTTGGATTTATGTATTGTTGCTTTGGAATCCAAAGTTCTTTTAGTAGCAAGGGGATAGATGAGAGGAGATGGATGATGGGGAGCGATGGAGGTAGGGTTATAGGGATTATGTGTACATGGAGAATGCGTAGGTATGTGCCTTTGTTATTTCTGATTAGGAGTTATGAAGGTAGGAGTTTTATGTTGTGTACAAGGGAGAGGAGGTGGATTAATGAAAGGATGAATAGGATAAGATGGAGGAGGTGATTTTGGGATATAAGGACCCAAAATAGACTGTGTATATGGAGGATGTGTGGGTTTTGATGGAGGGATATAAGAACCCATAGTAGATGGAGGATGAGCAATGATGGATGGAGGGACATAAGGACCCAAAATGGATTGAGAGGATGAGGGAGGAAGATGGATGGTTGTTTTTAGGTAGTATGATGGAGGAGGGGGGATGGCGGCATATGTCTTGGTAGAACGATGGGAAGTACCTCTTGTGCCTTTAGAAGAGGATCGTTTAGGATGTACGAAGGTTGTACCAACATCTTTAGAGTGCAAGTTTTGGGAGACATATCCAAGACCATGTGTGCCTGGATGTTCTTTGACTTGAATGGGTTCTAAAATACCTTGCTCATGAAGGCCTAAACCTTTTCCTTGATAGTTCATGTTCTCAAGCATATGATCTATGGTAGGATGCTTATTCTTTTGGAAACATGATGCGAGTGTGTTAGCAGGTGGAGGAGGAAAGGTGGTGCATAGACGTTGTTTTGCTTCTGCAAGAAGACCACCATGGACGCATGTAATGTTACCAAGGTGATACAAAAGTGGCATTGGGATGGTAAGACTAGATGGCGATGAAGGATCATGCGATGGAGATGAGGGGATAGCAACATCAAGAGGAATGAGTGATAAGGGATCATGAGAGGAATTGGGGAGTACAATGGGATCTAGATTTATGGCAGTGGATGATAAGGGCTCATGAGATGGAGTGATTGGATCTTGAAGGCAAAGGGGATCATGGGATGGAGTGGAGGAAAGAGTATGATCTTGAGATTGGGGTGGATAGGAGGATAGGATCATGACTTGGTTGAGGATATGGATCATGAGATGAAATGGACAGAAGACTATGTTATTGAGATGGAGTAGATGGGATGGAGTGATCTTGATTTGGAGGAGGGGATATGCTTGTTTGCTTTGGATCAAGCTCTTGGCATGACTCATCTTGTGTGGGATGTATGATGATGGAAGAGTGTTGGAGGGACTCCTCAATTGGGGGAGATAGGAGGATGGAGGATTCATGAAGGTCATTGGATTGAAGTTTGTGAATATTAGGACTAGGAGGAGGGGATTGGATGTGTTCAATGTATTGGGTGGATCTAGGAGTAGAAGATAGGGATTCAATGGATTCGATGGGTTTGACCAGCTCAACCGTTTGGACAATGTTAGGAATGGTGATGGGTGGGATACGTCTAGGATGGTGGAGGGCCTCATCACTAGTGACAGTACATGATAGAGTGGGAGGGCATGGTGGCTCTTCTTGCATGAGTCCTCGGGCGACATTTGGAAGAGATGTAGGATTAGGTAGAGTGATGGGAATGGATGGATGACCAAGGATGGATGGAGGATTAGGATTAGATGTGGGGATGTGATTGGATGGAGTACTAGGAGGAGATGGAGGATTAGGATTAGATGTGTGGATGGGATTGGACGGAGGACTGAGAGGAGATGGAGGATTAGGATTAGATGTGTGAATGGGATTGGATGGAGGACTAAGAGGAGATGGAGGATTATGATCAGGGATTTGTGGATTAGGATTGGATGTGGGGATGGGATTGAATGGAGGACTAGGAGGAGATGGAGGATTAGGATTAGAGGAGTGGATGGGATTAGATGTAGGACTAGGAGGAGATGGAGGATTAAGATTAGATGTGGGTATGGGATTGGATGTAGGATTAGGATTAAGAATTGGAGGATTATATGAGTGGATGAGGATTAGATGTAGGCCTAGGAGTGGTTGGAGATGGAGGATTATGATTAGGTGAGTGGATAGGACTAGATGGGGAACTAGGAGTGGTTGGAGGAGATGGAGGATTATGATTAGATGAAGGATTAAGATATAATGCGGTGAAAGGGGGAGTGATGTAGGAAGATGTGGATGTTGGATTAGATTGGGAAGATTGGGATGGTGAATGATAGTAGGAATATGTAGATGAAGGATTAGAATGGGGAGATGTGGAATTAATGTAAGGATATTGGGATGGGGGATTATGATAGGAAGGTGTGGATGTTGGATTAGAACAAGAAGATTGAGGTGGTGAACCATCGCAAGAGGACATGTATGGTGGGTTGGCATAGGAGGATATGGATGGTAGATAAGGATGAGGGGATTGAGATGGTGGATTAGGATAGGAGGAATATTGGGATGGGGGATTGTGATAGGAATGTGTGAGTGTTGGATTAGGATGAGAAGATTGGGATGTGGGATTAAAGTAAAGGTATTGGGATTGTTGATGATGATGAGGATAAGAGGAAATGGATGTTGGATAGGATAGAGGTTGAAAAGGAGGATATGATGAATATGTCGATGGTGAGGATGTTGGATATCCATTGTCAAGGGTAGCATAAGAACCGTTATTAGATGTGGATGAAGGCATGGTGGGATAGTTCGAAGAAGTAGTGGGATTTTGGGAGGTGATTGGAGAGAGCTTACTAGCAATGATAGCGTCAAGAGGATCTATATAACAATCTTCATGATCAACAAGATTTTCGTTATCGTCATCAACGGAGTTAGGATTCCCCTTGACTACTATTATTGGTCGTGAGAGAGGGGGATAAAGATTCATGATGGATATAGATTAGAAGGAAAGAATAGATGATGGATAGAGAACTAGGATGGATTGAAAGCTCATATGGGGATTGGATGAAAGCTCAGATTGGGATGATAGGATTAATGCTCAGATTAAAACTGGATTGGGGCTTAGATTGGGATTGTCTTGAAGGATATGATAGGATTGATTTGAAACCAAGATCATGGGTTTCAACTAGAGGATGTAAGGTGTTGAAAATCATATTTTTGCCAAATTTGGTAGTTTTCAAAAATTGTCAAATTTGGCCATTTTAGGAAACTTCATAGGAATACATTTGAGAATCCAAGTTTTTTCCAAAAAATACCCAATACTAAGATAGGATGAATTGCCCACTAAGATCCAAAATCTGAGATATTGATTCGGAGTTATTAACGAAAGTGTTTTTTTAAAAACTGGAAAAAAACACTAAATTATGATTTTGAGGGTCAAGATGAAACTTTGGGGGTTCGAAAATGTGTTAAAAAGGGGTCCAACCTATCTATGATAGGTTGGGAATCCACATGCCAACTCATAACGCAACCACCTGTAAAATTTTAGCCAAAACCCACATCCGAGTCAAAAGTTATGGCCTCCGGAAGTTTTTTTCATAAAAGTCAAAACCTTCAAAATTGATAATTGGAATATATCAATTTGATGATTTGGATGAGGATTGGTTTGATTGGATCAATTGAGTGTTTAGGATGATCAAATTGTCAAATGGAGGCTTGGGGTGTTCGAACGGAGGTTTAAAATGGTCAAACGAATGAAACTGGCCATTCAGCGGGGCGTATATGCACTTCTGCAGTAAAACTGCTGAAACAATGGGGCAAGTTCGCCCCTCTGCAGTGGAAAAGGCTGAAACAGTCGGGCAAGTTCGCCCCTCTGCAGTAAAACAGCCGAAACAGTGGGGCAAGTTCGCCCTTCTACAGTAAAATGGTTGAAATAGTGGGGCAAGTTCACCCCTCTGCAATGGAAAAGGTTGAAACAGTGGGGCAAGTTCGCCCCTTTGCAGTGAAAAATGCAACTTGGTTTGGATGAGAGATTTTGGCAAGGACTTAAAATGATTCAATGATAGTTTGGCTTATCAAAATTTACTAGTTCTTCACAGAAAGACACTTTGAACAAGCACAATCCTATGATTATTGTTTTAAGGAGTATGGTTGGCAAAGGTCTTACTCTAGGATGAACAAAGTTTCTAAGGAGTCCTCGATATACGCTTGGTATGTGAGGCACAAACCGTGAACACTAATCCGTCACAAGCATGAGTCGGGAACCCCAGCGAGATACTGAAAGGCTCGTACCAACTCTTCACATTTATTTAGGTATCACCCTAGCTTCAACGCTTCACTAATTATGATGCAACTGGATTGAGGTACAACTTTGGCTCTCCCCCCTTTATATACCCCACCGGTACGCGTGGTTGGGATCGTCCCTTGGGGTGATGAAATCCCCAAGCAAGTCCCTCAAAGAAGAAAACACTAACTGTTTCCAACTACCCCCTTCGGATCCGCACAAAAGTGCAAAGGAAGAAGATGAAAATGAATTAATGTCCCCTTAGGGTGATACAAATAGAACAAACACAGCAAGCAGCCAATTTACTTTCCCCTAATTATACTAAGTAAATAGATAAATCAATAAGGAAATATTTTCAAAGAAAAAAACAAAGGCCCTGCAAGCAAATGTTAGTTGTTTATCTTTTTGCCCTTTTTGTGATTTGCAGCAAATTTGACTTCACTCACCAACAAACAAGATTAGTGGATTAGAGCACAAAACAACAAAAGAAAAAGACAAAAATGAAGCTAAAATGACACTTTTTTACTTTCTCGAATGTGTTGTTAAGGGAAAATTCACCCCTCTGCAGTGAAAAATGTTGAACTAGGAGGGTGTGTTCACACTTTTGCAGAAAATAGTTAGAAAAAATGAACAACAAGGGCAAGTTCGCCTCTCTGCAGCATCCGGTAGGGCAAGTTCGCCCCTCTGCAAAAAACAGTCAAAAATAGCAAGGGCAGGTTCGCCCCTCTATAGAAAACAGTCAGAAACAGCAAGGGCAAGTTCACCCCTCTGCAGAAAATAGTCTAAAACAGCAAGGGCAGGTTCACCCCTCTACAAAAAACAATCAAAAACAGCAAGGGCAGGTTCGCCCCTCTACAAAAAACAGTCAGAAACAGCAAGGGCAGGTTCACCCCTCTACAAAAAACAGTCAGAAACAGCAAGGGTAGGTTCACCCCTCTATAGAAAATAGTTAGAAATAGCAAGGGTAGGTTCGCCCCTCTACAGAAAACAGTCAGAAACATTAAGGGCAAGTTCGCCCCTCTGCAGTAAAAATAGTTGAAACAGAGGGCAAGGTCGCCCTTCTGCAGCGTCCGGGAGGGCAAGTTCGCCCCTCTGTGACCTAAATTTGTAAAGAAGCTAACAACATAAAACGTAAAAGAAAGAGACCCCTTTGTGGGTCCCACCGGGCATGTTAGAAATGTGATCCTAATAAAATACTACTCCTAATGTGAGATGTTAGATAGAAAACTAATAGTGCAATATGAAGAAGTAACAAAATAAAAGGGCACCTCAATAAAATTAGCCTAAGAAATGGTGAAACAAAGGAGTAAGATGACAACAAATGATGATTGAAATATGTTATACCTTTCCTTTGCTGCTCCTTCCTTGGTTGGCCCTTTGATGCTTCAAGAATTGTGTGCTCCTTGGATGGCAATAGGATTGAATGGATGCAAGATGAATTGATGTAATATGGATTGATGATGTGAGTGCTATAATGGATGAGAGCTTGAATGGCAATTTTGCAAGAGTTTTGTTGCAAAAGACTTGATCTTCCATAATGAAGGAAATGAGGGGATATTTATAGGCTAATTGGAATTCTCTAGAGAATTCAATGGTTGGGATTGATCTAACAAAGATCAAGATGAAGGGCTAAGGTGAGTTGAAGACTCACAAGCCCTCACATCTTGACATGTGGAAGGTGATATGTTTTAGGGTGGAGTGATATGGAAATGAGGTGGAAGAGAAGGACAAGAGGTGGAAGGGAAGTACATGAGGTGGATGAAGGACAAGTACCTTTGAGGTACCTTGGGGGATGAGAATATTTCCTCAAAAAGGAACTTTTTGTCCCCAAATGAGGATAAAGAGACTTTTGAAGAATTTTAGAATTCCTCAAAAATCTCCATGAGAAAAGGGGAAGTGTGTGGGAAAAATAAATGTAAATTAAAAATTTACATTCAATGGAGAGTTTATTGGATAAAAGGAGGTCTCCAAAAAGTTGGAGATTTGTCACATGTGGGTGATGTGACAAGTCCAAGGTTCTAGAAGCCTTGGGCACATGTAAAATGACATGTCACATTTGCATGGGGGATGAGGAAGACCTTGGAAAGACAAAAGTGAATTAAAAATTCACATGGGGAAGAGAGGAAACTTGGACAAATAAATGTGAATTAAAAATTCACATGGAAAAGAGAGTCCAAGCTAAGAATGGTAAGTGGAAAGGTTGACCAGAAAAGGTAAGCTAAATGTGGTTAATGATTTTGATTAAGGTTGTGCAAACACAAGATTAAAGTAATTAATGAGAGATTAGAGGCAAGTGGGCGATTATGGAGGATGTGACACTTAATCAAGATTAAGTGGTGCACATCCTAATCACAGATTAATTAATTTAATCCAGATTAGAAGAGGGTTATGGAGAATGTGACAAGGAGAGAGAAAAAGGGGAATTAAAAATTGATTTTAATCCAAATGGGTTAAAAGACTAAATTAAATAATTTGTCATATTTATTTAATTTAGAGAAGAACATGGTGTAAGGTAAAGTATTTAACTTATTTAATTACATACTTTAGGAACCTTAGGCAGAAAATGAAATAATGAATAAATAAATTATTTAATCACTATTAATGAAATAGATGAATAAAGTAGATGATTTTGATCATACGGAAGTGATCAAATTTGGATGTCTATAGATAGAATATTTCCTCTTGCCACCATTCAATTTCCACCTACATATTTGGTTGACTACATTCTTCATCAAGGACTCGAGCTTTGCATTACCTTGTAGCTAACTAAGATCATCCACAAGGCTTAAGATTGATATTGAAACACTATTCAAAATCATTTTGAAGAAGAATATAGGTAGTAGAGAGAGAAAGAGACAAATAAAGCAAGGATGTGGGATTATATTGTAATATCATTTAAATTTTCTAAATACATTTTTGTAATTGAATGTATGAGGCATAGAAAATAGGAATCCCATTGTTGTAGATTTTAATTCATTCTTGACTATGAATCAATAAACATCACATCATCATTTTTTGTGTCATTGAGTTTTTATTGTATAAACATGAGTTCTTTCGTTTCACTACATGGCTGGATAGTCCTTAACTAGACCCTCCATCCTTGATTTCATCATTAAGCATTGATATACATGTCTGCATTCTCTTGATTTTCTTTATGATGACTTTCTCTCCTTATTAGCCTATAGTACTCTTCAGTATAATATTTTTGTCATATATTTTTTTATCTTTTTCAACAACTCTAACTAATAATTAATATGAATATATTCATATTTTAATTTATATAGTATTCTAACCCATTTTTAAATATCAAGTTTTCTTTCTCTAGTTCTCTCTAGAGGGATTCCTTTTGACCAAGTATCAACATGATCTTTCAACTTAGTCTTAACAAACTTTATTCTATATGAATCAACAATATCTTCATTACTTAGAATGTTCTTAATTAGTTATTGAATCAATTAATTCCTTAGAAGTCAAACCACCTACTTAATTAGGAATATCTATTTTAGTTTTCTACCTTTTTCAACACCCAATTAAAGACATTGGATTATAAGGTTGAAAACCTCTTTCAATGCCTAGACAAACTCTCAAGATTCTACTACTATTGATGACATCCTCTATAACAAGGGGGGTCTTATCAATATGGAAAATTACCATTACCTTTGGAACATTCAAGTTATAATCAATTGTATTGTAAACAAACAAGTTCTAAATTCCATTTGACCTATGGTTCTAAGTTCTACTTGATGAATGTTTTTAGAGTTTTTCTTTTACTTTAAGAATTGTGTGCCTCTACTTTATATTCTCACCTACTTCAATCAAAATATTAACTATTATAAATTTATTTTGGTAAATTTGTGAAGGCAATTGTATATTCATTCTATTCACCCACATCAATTAAAATAATGACTATTATAGATTTATACAATTAATATAATAAAAAATTATATAATTATTTTATTACCAAACTTTATATATATAGTCACAAAATAGGTATTATTAGAGAGGTTGGTTGTTGAGAGGCATTCATTTAATGTATAAGCTTTCCTTTTGGAGGAGACAACACATTAAATTCAATGAAGAGCTCTTTCTTCAAAGTATTATTCTTATAATAGTTTTCTATAGTGCCTTCAACATTTTTATAATTGTTCTAATGACATTAATATATACTTCTGGACCGATTAATTATATGTTTTCTTTTAAATGTTTTTATAATTATTATCGTTATATAATAAGATCACATATTTTGAATTTAAGTGAATATACTTTTAATATTAAACGTGTCCCGATGACATATTTCTGTTTTAATTATAATTTATTAGATAATTATTTGTACTTCACTCAGTTATCATTGTGGACGGTTCAACTTGCATTCATTTATCAATTAGAATAATAATTTTTTTTGTTTAAAGAAGTTCCTTAATGTGGCAAGTAAAGACTTTAGATTATTTTTCCATATTGAACTTGGAACCCACAATTTGCCACCAAGAATGGAGATGATTAGTTAAACCTTTGGCACTATAATTTTTTTTTTGGTTGTTCTTGCTTATTTTTGTAATGGTAAAAATTGTATATTCATGTCTTTTTTATGTTCTGTATCTATTATAATTATTTTTTTATCTATGTAGTATGTTATATTCTATGTGGAAGTTGGTAAATTATTTTATTATAGTGTGTCTTTATCATCACTTATTTTCAATATATAGATTCAATTTCTATATCTAATCATTTATTACTCTAGTTTAGAACTGTGGGTGTAGAACTGATCTAGATAAGTTTTAAGGTTATGGATTTAAAATATGAACTTTTAAGTTTGATTTTCTTAATTTGAGTTTGTGTTTTCATCCCTTACCATTCTAAGCTAATTAAAGTACAACATATTTCAAATTGCTTATTAGAGTGATGTATTGAAAGGTTAACCCCAATTCAAAAAGAATAATCTAGAAGGGATCTAGGAACATATTGGGCACATTTAGAATTCTATTGCAAATAGATAAAAGAATTACATCAACATTGCATCATCATATTAAAATCATGCTACATTCTTGATTATTTTTCTCAACCTTGATCCATCAATGCTAAATGACCCATCTAAGAGTCTAACTAAAGGGAAGATAACCCTTGCAATTCAATAGTTTCCCTAAAGGTGTTTTTGATATCCCATATGTTCCTTATTATATTAAAAGCATATGCACATAGATAAATTAGTTTTAATTAGTACAATTCCTCTAGTTTAGTTCTCAATGATTATTAGGTTCTTGTGCACACTCATAGAGATTAGATATGCACATGCAATATTGAACTAGAATATTATACAATCTAATTTCTAGGTCAACAATAATCCTCAAATAAGTTCCAAAAATATGGCATTATGACAAATGGATTCACAAGATCAACACCATGATTTCCATGTAAAAATAGAGATAGTTACCCTTTCATTTAATTTATTCATTTTTTGCAAATTTAATATAACATTAATTATTTGATACCGATCTCAGTTATTAAATCTAGCTTATTTGTTTATGTAAATTTGGCTTTTACCTTTCAATGTTTAAATTTCTTATATGAATATTATTTTTGGCTTACGTAAAATGGTGAACTCAATGTGAACACACCCCTATGGTTTTTCCTTGGGATTTATTCCTTCTCCATTGTTTTTTCTAATTTTATTTTCAATTGTTACACATTCATATCATGTATGAATAGGTTGTGGATCAACCTATAAGTTTTATTGTTGTATTATATTTGGCTTCTATATTTTATACTTTAATGTGAAGAACTCTTTGATTTCTCCCCTCCCACCCTTTGGCTTTAGGGTTTCATCTTTGATTTTTAGATCTAATTTTTAACCTTTTTCAATCTCATATCAAATATGACTTTTATTACCTTCAATAAAACACCATAATAATTATATGTTTATGTTGTCTCTATGATCTTGCCTAGGGTTTTCTATTAGGTGTATGATTTTTATAAACATATATGTTTTGTAATCCTAATTAAGACATGTGTCATAAAATATGTAGCACTTTGATAGATATATTTTCTTTACATATACTTAATGTTAGATTATTAGCTATATTGATGTGTGAATCTATGATTTATTATGTCATATTATGTTTTTCCATGTTTATTCATATCTATATAATAACATATGGCCTAAGATTATGCATAAAAGTGATTCATTATTTTATTAATGTAGTATTTGTACTTTTAAATATTTTAGTGATCTCTCCATGCCATTGTATAGTGATATCTATCATGATGGCCTCACCTCTTCATGATGTTAAGTACCTTTGAGCACTCTTTCTACAAGTTATGATCTTATTCTAATGTCTTTTCTTCGACTATTCATATGGTTTATGCATATTCATGTCTTATCATTCACACAAAACCATCTCCCCTAGCAACATGTCTGATTTTCATGTTATGAATACTCCATAGAAGTCCCAATAGTTTTTTATTATGGGGAAAAGTAGGTTTTGATGGGACCTAAAATCCAATACATACAGGTTTTGAAGGGACCCAAAACCCTATCCAGACATACATATCAAATAAAGTTTAAGGGATATGACTACACTGATTAACTTAAGGTTACTTGAACTAAATTCCTCTTTGGGATTCACTTTTGACTACTAGAAAGTATTATTTTAGATCATGATACAAGGTTTATAAGAATTTTTTGGTGCACACCATGGAATAGAATGGATACCAAGTTGAACTGATTGATGATAATTCATCCTCAAACAAATGGACAAAGTTAGTGAGTATAAATCTGGTGCAACTTATACATGAGTGTAATTAAAAGTATCATATGGGAAAATCAATTTTTGATCTAGATAGAACACTCTTACAAAAATTTCATTCAATATTATTTTGTATTCAATTGATAATTTTTTTGGCTACTTGTCACCTAGCCTTTTAATGATTGTTTAGAAAATTCAAGGGAATAGATGGTAAAGGGATATGTGAAGGTAGATAAAGCTATCAATATTATTGATAATATAAGAAAAATCCATCTTCAAGTCCAAAAAAGACTTAAGGAATCTCCAACAAGGTATAAGCATTGACATAATTAATGTAGGGTAGAAGACACATTTCATGTAGGTGATAAGTTTTGGGAATTCATTGGATAAAAGAGGCTTCAAGGCACCTTAATGAAGCTCAAACCTTTGAGGTATAGTTTATTTCCTGTCATATAATATATATGCTATAATTATTTTATGTTATACTTTCCTAAATCACAAATACATTCTCCATTATTAATGTTGTTAGGTTAAGTTTTTTTGAAATTTTTTATTTGTTGGGATTTACTGATAGGATGGAGAAATTAAATTATCAATTATAAATGCAGATAATATAATTTAAATAAAAATGAATACATAGAGCCCACACGGGTAGTGTAGCTGGCTTGAGTCTTGGGTTCAACTCTGCTTCTAGGCTAAAATGGTGTATGGGTTATGGGCTCCATGTACACCCCTAGGGACTAGTCTTCCCCCATGCTCGCCTGTAGGAGACACAGGGTTGGGGTCATGGGGATATCTTGAGTTACCAAAAAAAATATGAATACACAAAGACATAAAAAATTTAACATGGTTCACCCAATGTGGGCTACATCCATAAAATAGATGTCCAATATTATTTTAATATCTAGCAAAATCATGTTACAATATTACATTGACCTACATCTCTATCCATAGTTGCATGTACACACTCAAATTCATTCAAAATACAATCAACAATCCAGATTGTTGTGTGCTCATTTACCTTCTCACACCTATGAATTTTTTAATTTCATATTCATAGCAAAGAAAATAGTCACATTCCTAGTAGTTTTAAAACTAATTTTTCAACTAAATTTATTAGCAAATTCCTTTATTAAAATATAACAATTTTTTGCTTTGGGTAAATTTCCCCTAACACCCCCCACTAGGGACATTTCCCTCAAACCTCCATCATGGGATCCTCCCCCCTCGGGCCCCCACTACAGGGATGGTCCCCCAAACCCCACAAGAGGGGTTTTGCCCCCTACAATAACACATTAATTAATTTGGAGGGAAAACATGCCTACCATAGTTGCCAAAATTTAACTTAGAGTATGATTAGGATCCACATACCAACATTATTAAATGAAAAGGATGGTCTTATTTTTTCAATAAAGGAATCTTTCATACTTGAATAATAAGAAGAACTAGAAATTAAGGTTATCCTTGAAAAAAAGGTAAGGTAGACCTAACAAGGTGAGCACAAAAATTTATTAGAATATTGTATCACATCTTTCCCTAGAAAAATATCAAAATAAACTATTAGAATATTGTATCACATCTCTATCTAAATTTAGAGGAGAAGACCCAATAGTTGAGCATTCACTAATAGTTTTGAGGGTATTTTTCATAGTTTAATCCATTAATATAAAAGTTTCTCATTATTCTTTGAATATAAAAGTATCAGTAATTTTTTTTTATTTAGTAACTACCGTGTAAACAATTATTTTAATTTTACTTTACATATATCATTGGTACACCAAAATGTACTCAACTACCCATTAGATAGTGCAAAATGGAAAAAAAATAATGGTCCATTACATACTCCATATAGAATAAAATATAACGTAATTCATTAAAAATAGATTTTACATCTAAAAATATAACAAAACTATAATAAAACATTTAAAAAATAATAATTATATAGTGCCCCTCAATTTGACTTATATTTTTGATAGTTACTTGATATATTTGGACATTATGATGCATTACTTGATTTTGGACTCATTACTATGATGATAGTTGATACTATTTTATCACTGATGTTTATGCTTATACCATGCTTAGTAGATCAATTTAATTGATTGAGTGGGTTATTATTGCTATGAGTAGTGTGTAATTATTTGATGTATGTTCTTAGCATGATTTTAGTATATGATTATTGTACGTTGATGTATTTTGGTGAAGGGGAAAAGTGTCGTATCACTCACTTGTGAGTGCCCTATGACACTATGACTTTTCTTTCACAGTGTGTTTGACTGGTTGACTATGTACATGCTTGATGGTGTGGATTGTTGCAAGTTGCAGGTACTAGGCATCAAATCCACCTGAATTACCAGGTTTGAGCATGCCTTCATCCCAATGGAGATTATTGAATCGGAGACAACATCGGGTTCCCTATGTTGAACCATCATCCTTGACAAGGATGAGTATACGTTCATCTTACCCTATCACTGTGGTCAGTTCAAGTTGGTATGTCTTTGTCGTTGTGTTTTGTCTTCTATTTTGCTTCAAGGTTAGGTATTGCTTGGTGTTTTGTTCATTTGAGTAATGTACTTGATTAGTGCTTTTGTTTGATTATTATACTAAAATAAAATATTATTGAAATTAAAAGACATTGTGATAATTAAAAATAAAATCTTTTATATAATCAAAATATTGATTAAATAAAATGTTATTGAAATATTTATCTGATTTTAATAAATTAAAATTTATGATTTA
>CM021101.1:627249484-627376836 GCA_007115665.2 Sequoiadendron giganteum | reverse complement strand
ATTGGATCTTGTGATACAGATGACCGTTGTTTGTAAGCACCAGCTAGGATAGGGACATTCTTGACGACATGAAAAGACGATGAGACATAAGGCAACAAGATGATAAAATGATGAGACGATAAAATAGACACACCCTAAAGACCTAGGGGCTCGAGGGTTGATCAACGAGCAACCTTGCCTACGTGAAAGCGCAGAGCCCTCATAGTTCAGGAAAAGACCATGGTAAAAGCAGAAAAAGGAAAATGAAGAGCTCGATGGATGACAAAGACCAGATGGAAAAAATGCCCAGGGGGCGGACCAAATGATCAACCTTGCCTACGTGAAAGCGCAGGGGCAACGTAGTGTGACACAAGGCCAAAGACAAACAATGGAGGATGATATGACTAGGATAAATGGATAAAAGGATGGAGTCGATATGATGAGACAAGATAGACTTGCAGGATTGGATAGGACGATGGTTGATATGTGTAAGATGTGAAGCTCAGGGATGGGATTGGTTATTTTTAGATCATTAGAATATGAAGTTGAAAGGTGAGACGATGGATAGATGAGCGATGAAGATGTGAGAAAGATGTGGTAAATAGATAGGAGGGATGAATTATGATATGAATGGCATTGGGTTGCATGCGGGTAGCCAATAGCTAGATACCAATGACAAGGGATAATAGAGGGAAATGGATGGATGGATAAGAAGATGCTAGGATAGGTGGATAGATGAGATGAAGATTGAGAGGACATTGTAAAGATGTGAGAAATATATAGGAATGATGATAGTGAGATAGCATGGCATTGGATTTCATGTGGGTAGCCGATAGCTAGATACCAATGACAAGGGATGATGAGATAGAAGGAAATGGATGGATGGATAAAGATGGGGAGATAGAAAGATGTGAGGATAGGAAGATAAGGATTGGGAGATGGTAGGGATTATTGGATGGATAAATGGATGGGATGACGAGGGGATGAGAGTATATGGGAATAAGGATTGGGAGATGGCAGGGATTATTGTATGGATAAATGGATGGGGGGGGAAGGATGGGTAGGATGGGGAGATGGAGAGGATTCCCTGAGGAATGAATGTACGATATCTCAAGGACTAAGACACAAAGAAGGAGATGCCCCCACTCTAGATGTGTCATGTGTGATGAGGCAAGAGGGAAGGAAGATAGAAGGATGGGGAAATAAAGGAGCGAATGGGTATGGATTGTAGTAGGATGGGAGTATAGGAAGATAAGGATTTGGTAGATGGATAAATGGAGGGGGAGGTAAGGATGGGTAGGATGGAGAGATGGAAAGGATTACTTGGAGGGATGGATGGATGATGTCGCCAAGGACTTCATTGCAAATAATGTGATGGCCCCACTCTAGATATGTCATGCATGATGAGGCAAGAGGGATAGCAAGATGTGTGGAAGCAATATGATAGTGTATGGATGAGGGGAAGATATGCCAAGAGATGTCCAACGCATGTATATAGGTTTTCCCCTATCTTTATCAAGATCACAAGGAAGATGGAGGGATTGGACATGATGCGAAAGATGGTGGGTAAGATGTGGAAGATAGGTAGATGTAGGAGATGGAGGAAAGGAATGCGTAAGTGGATGCTGCCCCCAATCGTGGAAGGAGACTAGATGGGGGATTTACACATGATGCCTGTTTGCCAAGTTTTCATCATGGTACTAATCCAAGGTGCTTGTTTGCCAAGTTTTCACCATTGGACGAATGATTTTCTCCTTACTTCATTTTTTTTTTCGTATTTGTCTGATTTTTTCTTTTTTTTTGATTTTTTTGCTGATTTTTTGGACTAGGATGTGGACGAAGATGGATAAAGATAGGGACGAAGATGGATAAAGATAGGGATATGGATATGCGGATTTTAGAGGACAGTTGATAAGGATATGGATGAAGGACTCACACATCAAGTGCCATATGAGTTAATAAGAGCCCATGTTTGAAGTGACTATACGGATGTTGGTACAACCTTATTAGAATGGATGGATTATGCAAGAGGATGGATTAAAGGGATTTGATGGGGGAGATGTGGGGGATAGTGGATGGGATGTTGGAAGGTGTATGGATTGAATGATGGAGTGGATGTGTGATGGGGGAAGGTGTGCAGGACCAACATTGGCACATGTGGTAGATGTGAAAAGATAGGTGGATGAATGGATGGAGAGGGTGGCGATAATGGAGGAGTTGGGATGTAGGGACCCAAAATAGATTTAGGAGATGAAGGAGGTGAATGATTTTGTGGGGAAATAACAACTTTGGATGTTGTTATGGACTTTTCATTTGAAGGTATGGCATCTTTTTTCTTTGGGATCCACATGGTTTTGATTTTTTCTTTGGTGGGCCTTTGTGGCATTTTGGAATGATTGGGATTTTGGATTCGATTTTTCTGTTCTTCAACATGTCTTTTGAAGGGGACATGAGGAACTTTGGATTCATGTGGATGTTTGGATTTATGTATTGTTTCTTTGGCATCCAAAGTGCTTTTAGTAGCAATGGGATGGGTATGAGGAGATGGATGATGTGGAGCAATGGAGGTAGGGTTATAGGGATTACATGTAGACAGATAATGTGTAGGTATGTGCCTTTGTTGATCCCGATTAGGAGTTATGAAGGTAAGACTTTTATGTTGTGTACGAGGGAGAGGGGAGGATGAATGGAAGGATGAATAGGATAAGATGGAGGGGGTGATTTTGGGATATAAGGACCCAAAATAGACTGTGTATATGGAGGATGTGTGGGAGTTGATGGAGGGATATAAGAACCCATAGTAGATGGAGGATGAGAAATGATGGATGGAGGGACATAAGGACCCAAAATGGATTGAGAGGATGAGGGAGGAAGATGGATGGTTGTTTTTAGGTAGTATGATGGAGGGGGGATGGTGGCATATGTCTTGGTAGAACGATGGGAAGTACCTCTTGTGCCTTTAGAAGAGGATCATTTAGGATGTACGAAGGTTGTACCAACATCTTTAGAGTGCAAGTTTTGGGAGACATATCCAAGACCATGTGTGCCTGGATGTTCTTGGACTTGAATGGGTTCTAAAATACCTTGCTCATGAAGGCCTAAACCTTTGCCTTGATAGTTCATGTTCTCAAGCATATGATCTATGGTAGGATGCTTATTCTTTTGGAAACATGATGCGAGTGTGTTAGCGGGTGAAAGAGGAAAGGTGGTGCATAGACGTTGTTTTGCTTCTGCAAGTAGACCACCATGGACGCATGTAATGTTACCAAGGTGATACAAAAGTGGCATTGGGATGGTAAGACTAGATGGCAATGAAGAATCATGCAATGGAGATGAGGGGATAGCAACATCAAGAGGAATGAGTGATAAGGGATCATGAGAGGAATTGGGGAGTACAATGGGATCTAGATTTATGGCAGTGGATGATAAGGGCTCATGAGATGGAGTGATTGGATCTTGAAGGCAAAGGGGATCATGGGATGGAGTGGAGGAAAGAGTATGATCTTGAGATTGGGGTGGATAGGAGGATAGGATCATGACTTGGTTGAGGATATGGATCATGAGATGAAATGGACAGAAGACTATGTTATTGAGATGGAGTAGATGGGATGGAGTGATCTTGATTTGGAGGAGGGGATATGCTTGTTTGCTTTGGATCAAGCTCTTGGCATGACTCATCTTGTGTGGGATGTATGATGATGGAAGAGTGTTGGAGGGACTCCTCAATTGGGGGAGATAGGAGGATGGAGGATTCATGAAGGTCATTGGATTGAAGTTTGTGAATATTAGGACTAGGAGGAGGGGATTGGATGTGTTCAATGTATTGGGTGGATCTAGGAGTAGAAGATAGGGATTCAATGGATTCGATGGGTTTGACCAGCTCAACCGTTTGGACAATGTTAGGAATGGTGATGGGTGGGATACGTCTAGGATGGTGGAGGGCCTCATCACTAGTGACAGTACATGATAGAGTGGGAGGGCATGGTGGCTCTTCTTGCATGAGTCCTCGGGCGACATTTGGAAGAGATGTAGGATTAGGTAGAGTGATGGGAATGGATGGATGACCAAGGATGGATGGAGGATTAGGATTAGATGTGGGGATGTGATTGGATGGAGTACTAGGAGGAGATGGAGGATTAGGATTAGATGTGTGGATGGGATTGGACGGAGGACTGAGAGGAGATGGAGGATTAGGATTAGATGTGTGAATGGGATTGGATGGAGGACTAAGAGGAGATGGAGGATTATGATCAGGGATTTGTGGATTAGGATTGGATGTGGGGATGGGATTGAATGGAGGACTAGGAGGAGATGGAGGATTAGGATTAGAGGAGTGGATGGGATTAGATGTAGGACTAGGAGGAGATGGAGGATTAAGATTAGATGTGGGTATGGGATTGGATGTAGGATTAGGATTAAGAATTGGAGGATTATATGAGTGGATGAGGATTAGATGTAGGCCTAGGAGTGGTTGGAGATGGAGGATTATGATTAGGTGAGTGGATAGGACTAGATGGGGAACTAGGAGTGGTTGGAGGAGATGGAGGATTATGATTAGATGAAGGATTAAGATATAATGCGGTGAAAGGGGGAGTGATGTAGGAAGATGTGGATGTTGGATTAGATTGGGAAGATTGGGATGGTGAATGATAGTAGGAATATGTAGATGAAGGATTAGAATGGGGAGATGTGGAATTAATGTAAGGATATTGGGATGGGGGATTATGATAGGAAGGTGTGGATGTTGGATTAGAACAAGAAGATTGAGGTGGTGAACCATCGCAAGAGGACATGTATGGTGGGTTGGCATAGGAGGATATGGATGGTAGATAAGGATGAGGGGATTGAGATGGTGGATTAGGATAGGAGGAATATTGGGATGGGGGATTGTGATAGGAATGTGTGAGTGTTGGATTAGGATGAGAAGATTGGGATGTGGGATTAAAGTAAAGGTATTGGGATTGTTGATGATGATGAGGATAAGAGGAAATGGATGTTGGATAGGATAGAGGTTGAAAAGGAGGATATGATGAATATGTCGATGGTGAGGATGTTGGATATCCATTGTCAAGGGTAGCATAAGAACCGTTATTAGATGTGGATGAAGGCATGGTGGGATAGTTCGAAGAAGTAGTGGGATTTTGGGAGGTGATTGGAGAGAGCTTACTAGCAATGATAGCGTCAAGAGGATCTATATAACAATCTTCATGATCAACAAGATTTTCGTTATCGTCATCAACGGAGTTAGGATTCCCCTTGACTACTATTATTGGTCGTGAGAGAGGGGGATAAAGATTCATGATGGATATAGATTAGAAGGAAAGAATAGATGATGGATAGAGAACTAGGATGGATTGAAAGCTCATATGGGGATTGGATGAAAGCTCAGATTGGGATGATAGGATTAATGCTCAGATTAAAACTGGATTGGGGCTTAGATTGGGATTGTCTTGAAGGATATGATAGGATTGATTTGAAACCAAGATCATGGGTTTCAACTAGAGGATGTAAGGTGTTGAAAATCATATTTTTGCCAAATTTGGTAGTTTTCAAAAATTGTCAAATTTGGCCATTTTAGGAAACTTCATAGGAATACATTTGAGAATCCAAGTTTTTTCCAAAAAATACCCAATACTAAGATAGGATGAATTGCCCACTAAGATCCAAAATCTGAGATATTGATTCGGAGTTATTAACGAAAGTGTTTTTTTAAAAACTGGAAAAAAACACTAAATTATGATTTTGAGGGTCAAGATGAAACTTTGGGGGTTCGAAAATGTGTTAAAAAGGGGTCCAACCTATCTATGATAGGTTGGGAATCCACATGCCAACTCATAACGCAACCACCTGTAAAATTTTAGCCAAAACCCACATCCGAGTCAAAAGTTATGGCCTCCGGAAGTTTTTTTCATAAAAGTCAAAACCTTCAAAATTGATAATTGGAATATATCAATTTGATGATTTGGATGAGGATTGGTTTGATTGGATCAATTGAGTGTTTAGGATGATCAAATTGTCAAATGGAGGCTTGGGGTGTTCGAACGGAGGTTTAAAATGGTCAAACGAATGAAACTGGCCATTCAGCGGGGCGTATATGCACTTCTGCAGTAAAACTGCTGAAACAATGGGGCAAGTTCGCCCCTCTGCAGTGGAAAAGGCTGAAACAGTCGGGCAAGTTCGCCCCTCTGCAGTAAAACAGCCGAAACAGTGGGGCAAGTTCGCCCTTCTACAGTAAAATGGTTGAAATAGTGGGGCAAGTTCACCCCTCTGCAATGGAAAAGGTTGAAACAGTGGGGCAAGTTCGCCCCTTTGCAGTGAAAAATGCAACTTGGTTTGGATGAGAGATTTTGGCAAGGACTTAAAATGATTCAATGATAGTTTGGCTTATCAAAATTTACTAGTTCTTCACAGAAAGACACTTTGAACAAGCACAATCCTATGATTATTGTTTTAAGGAGTATGGTTGGCAAAGGTCTTACTCTAGGATGAACAAAGTTTCTAAGGAGTCCTCGATATACGCTTGGTATGTGAGGCACAAACCGTGAACACTAATCCGTCACAAGCATGAGTCGGGAACCCCAGCGAGATACTGAAAGGCTCGTACCAACTCTTCACATTTATTTAGGTATCACCCTAGCTTCAACGCTTCACTAATTATGATGCAACTGGATTGAGGTACAACTTTGGCTCTCCCCCCTTTATATACCCCACCGGTACGCGTGGTTGGGATCGTCCCTTGGGGTGATGAAATCCCCAAGCAAGTCCCTCAAAGAAGAAAACACTAACTGTTTCCAACTACCCCCTTCGGATCCGCACAAAAGTGCAAAGGAAGAAGATGAAAATGAATTAATGTCCCCTTAGGGTGATACAAATAGAACAAACACAGCAAGCAGCCAATTTACTTTCCCCTAATTATACTAAGTAAATAGATAAATCAATAAGGAAATATTTTCAAAGAAAAAAACAAAGGCCCTGCAAGCAAATGTTAGTTGTTTATCTTTTTGCCCTTTTTGTGATTTGCAGCAAATTTGACTTCACTCACCAACAAACAAGATTAGTGGATTAGAGCACAAAACAACAAAAGAAAAAGACAAAAATGAAGCTAAAATGACACTTTTTTACTTTCTCGAATGTGTTGTTAAGGGAAAATTCACCCCTCTGCAGTGAAAAATGTTGAACTAGGAGGGTGTGTTCACACTTTTGCAGAAAATAGTTAGAAAAAATGAACAACAAGGGCAAGTTCGCCTCTCTGCAGCATCCGGTAGGGCAAGTTCGCCCCTCTGCAAAAAACAGTCAAAAATAGCAAGGGCAGGTTCGCCCCTCTATAGAAAACAGTCAGAAACAGCAAGGGCAAGTTCACCCCTCTGCAGAAAATAGTCTAAAACAGCAAGGGCAGGTTCACCCCTCTACAAAAAACAATCAAAAACAGCAAGGGCAGGTTCGCCCCTCTACAAAAAACAGTCAGAAACAGCAAGGGCAGGTTCACCCCTCTACAAAAAACAGTCAGAAACAGCAAGGGTAGGTTCACCCCTCTATAGAAAATAGTTAGAAATAGCAAGGGTAGGTTCGCCCCTCTACAGAAAACAGTCAGAAACATTAAGGGCAAGTTCGCCCCTCTGCAGTAAAAATAGTTGAAACAGAGGGCAAGGTCGCCCTTCTGCAGCGTCCGGGAGGGCAAGTTCGCCCCTCTGTGACCTAAATTTGTAAAGAAGCTAACAACATAAAACGTAAAAGAAAGAGACCCCTTTGTGGGTCCCACCGGGCATGTTAGAAATGTGATCCTAATAAAATACTACTCCTAATGTGAGATGTTAGATAGAAAACTAATAGTGCAATATGAAGAAGTAACAAAATAAAAGGGCACCTCAATAAAATTAGCCTAAGAAATGGTGAAACAAAGGAGTAAGATGACAACAAATGATGATTGAAATATGTTATACCTTTCCTTTGCTGCTCCTTCCTTGGTTGGCCCTTTGATGCTTCAAGAATTGTGTGCTCCTTGGATGGCAATAGGATTGAATGGATGCAAGATGAATTGATGTAATATGGATTGATGATGTGAGTGCTATAATGGATGAGAGCTTGAATGGCAATTTTGCAAGAGTTTTGTTGCAAAAGACTTGATCTTCCATAATGAAGGAAATGAGGGGATATTTATAGGCTAATTGGAATTCTCTAGAGAATTCAATGGTTGGGATTGATCTAACAAAGATCAAGATGAAGGGCTAAGGTGAGTTGAAGACTCACAAGCCCTCACATCTTGACATGTGGAAGGTGATATGTTTTAGGGTGGAGTGATATGGAAATGAGGTGGAAGAGAAGGACAAGAGGTGGAAGGGAAGTACATGAGGTGGATGAAGGACAAGTACCTTTGAGGTACCTTGGGGGATGAGAATATTTCCTCAAAAAGGAACTTTTTGTCCCCAAATGAGGATAAAGAGACTTTTGAAGAATTTTAGAATTCCTCAAAAATCTCCATGAGAAAAGGGGAAGTGTGTGGGAAAAATAAATGTAAATTAAAAATTTACATTCAATGGAGAGTTTATTGGATAAAAGGAGGTCTCCAAAAAGTTGGAGATTTGTCACATGTGGGTGATGTGACAAGTCCAAGGTTCTAGAAGCCCTTGGCACATGTGAAGTAACAAGTCAAGGCTTCTAGAATCTTGCATGGGGATGGGGAAGACCTTGGAAAGACAAAAGTGAATTAAAAATTCACATGGGGAAGAGAGGATTCTTGGGAAAATAAATTTGAATTAAAAATTCACATGGGGAAGGGAGTCCAGGCTAAAAATGGTAAGTGGAAAGGTTGACCAGAAAAGGTAAGCCAAATGTGGTTAATGATTTTGATTAAGGTTGTGCAAACACATGATTAAAGTAATTAATGAGAGATTAGAGGCAAGTGGGAGATTATGGAGGATGTGACACTTAATCAAGATTAAGTGGTGCACATCCTAATCACAGATTAATTAATTTAATTCGGATTAGAAGAGGGTTATGGAGAAGGTGACAAGGAGAAAGAAAAAGATGAATTAAAAATTGATTTTAATCCAAATGGGTTAAATGACTAAATTAAACAAATTGTCTTATTTATTTAATTTAGAGAGGAAAAGGGATAAGGTAAAGTATTTAATTTATTTAATTACATACTTTAGGAACCTTAGGCAGAAAATGAAATAATGATTAAATAAATTATTTAATCATTGTTAATGGAATAGATGAATATAATAGACGATTTTGATCATATGGAAGTGATCAAATTTGGATGTCTACAAATACAACCAGTAAAATAGATAACATAATTAAGCATTCATAGTTGACACAAGATATACGTGGAAAAACCTTTACAAGTAAAAAAAACACCACACAAAGTTAAGACAATTGTATTATAGTAACAAAAATAGTTACATATAATGTTCAGTCTTCTCTGATCAGCTCACAATAGCACTCACTTGTAATATCTCACTGTTACAATGTTATCTCTAACATACAATTCAAAAACTCTCTAATTCTTGCAATATTGTACTCGACTTTTTCTAAGTCATACGTTGCATTCAATTGTTATCAATCAACCGCCGATCACCAGGTACATGAATCTCTAATCCAATCATGCAATTGATCTACCCATGTTAATATCCCTGCATCGAGCCACCCAAGCATTAATGCCATCACCCAAATTGGGTAATGTTCACTAGCCTAAGTCAGCTTGCACCTGCTGCAATTACTTCTTTGGTTTCTAACCAATCATCAATCTAACACTAAGCCATGTGTTTGTCTTGCATTCGCCCATCGCTTTTGTCATCAAGTCCAACTCAGTCAAACATTGGTCTGAGCCCATTTGGCCTATCCAAGACACTACCGCTCTATCGCCGAGCTGAGATGACCCACCTGCGGTAAAGCGGTGAGCACTAGCGAGCTCCCTCAAGCTTCCTCGTGCTCCTTCCGAGTCAAACCAACCTATCCGTAGTATGGCGATTTGGCCAACCAAGCTCGTCCAAGACTTGCCTGGGCTACCAGAGCACCAACCGAGTCGGCCTGCGGTAATGTAGTGAGCTTGACCGAGCTCACCCATAGACTCCACCGAGCTCGTCCACTAACTGTCTCACGCTACCGCCATCCGGGTTGACACTAGTTGTGGCAACGAGGTAACCGGTCTGAGAGACCACTGGCAGTCAAACCGCACTACCGTGGGGGTCAATAGACCACCCCGCGGTAGAGCGATGACCATCAGCCAGACCACTAGCGGCCTCACCACGATCACCGTGGTGAGTGGACCCACCACCCATAGTGCGACAATAACGGCCGAGCTGACTGCATGCAGTCACACCGCAACCACCGCAGTCAAGGACTTAACCGCTCGTGGTATGGTGGTAGCCAAAGAAACAAGATGACCGAAGCCAACCGCAGTCACCGCGGCCAAGGAAGAGACCGCAAGCGGTAATGAGGTAACCACCAGGGCCTTCATTGCAGTACTACTAGGGCATGAACTGATTGCCGCGGTAAAGCGGTTGAGGCTGAGTTGAGGCCAGGCACGGTACGACGGTAAATTGCAAAAACACCAGATTTTCACCAAGTCATTAAAATAGGGGCTTCAAGCTGGAAGTTGAGACACATTTTCTCAACATATGAGTCCCAGTTTAGGTCAATTTTTAGGTTTTTACAGATTCTTATTCCTGCACAGAAACCTAGATCTGGGACTGATTCACCCAGCTTGGTCTATGAGTCCCAATTAGCATTAAAGTCACAATTCCCTGCATTTTAGAGCCTCATTCAATCTTCTTAAGGTTTCTAGGGTCACACATTCCATCCTGCAACTTTCTATTTTATTTTACATTCTTTTCTATGTTATTTAGTGAAGAATTGCATCATATTAGGTTAAGCATTACATTTCTTACATTGTATTTGTCTTTTGAAGTCCTAACTTGGTGTTGAACCCCTCATTAGTTTATAATTATCCCCTAGGATAGCCCTATTGCAAGATCTCTTTCTCCTTTGCATTGAGATCTCTAGGGTTTTCCTTGAATGAGAGAGTGTGAAGATTGTTATTCTATCTCCCAAGCATAGAAAGCACCAATTTTCCCCCTTTTATTAACTATAGTAGTTGTTATAGCTCGTCGTGTTACATTCTTATCTTTAGATCGAATATTATTTCCAATAGACTCAATGGCACTGGCAATAGTAGAGATAGCATGTTTTAGTGATATATCTTTTCTTCTTGGTTTAACAAAAATGCCTGAATTCTTCATTACTTTTCTCATTTCTCACATTCTCATCAATTACATCATTGCTTGACATTGAAATGATAGGTTTTTACGATCAAAAAATTCTTTGTATAATCTATTGGCATGCATTCTTATTTGTCTCCAAGAAATCTTATTAGGAAGATTATCCAACAAATCTCTTTCAATTTAAAAAAATATTTTCATTTTCAACATCGCATCTTGGATTTTCATTTTCATTTTCATCAACAAACAGTTTTCGTTTCCATTTTCAACAAAAGGATTTTCATTTTCATTTTCAACAATAAACCAATTTTCATTTACATTTTCAACAACAAAACGATTTTCACTTTCATTTTCAACAACAAAATGATTTTCATCTTCATTTTCAACAAAAAAATGATTTTCAATTTCATTTTCATTTTCAACAACAATATGTCTAAAATCTTCATCTTTATGAATATTATCGATGTCAACACCATTAAATCCAACATTTTTTAAATCTCCTATAAACAAAGTTTCCATATCATTCAAAGGTGGATTTTAAGATGTACCTAGATTTGTTCCTATTGAAACATTCTCCATAGCATTGAAAGGGGGATTTGAAGACATACCAGTAGTAGTTTGTATAATCATATTATTTTCCACATTCACCTCTTTCAAATTTGCTTTGTCTACATCCATGGACTCCTCAATGTTTTTTATCTTGAATAGTTATGGAACTGGATGCTTCAACATTATTCATTAATCGAATCTTTATTCTTCTATCTCTTTGTCTTTTTTCCTCCTCTCTCTTTGCTTCAATTTCTTCAAGGGTCAATACCTTCTTATCTTTCCTCTTATTACGAGCTTGTCATCACATGATTACAAAATTATGAAGCACAAATTAATTCCAATAATGAAAGTCTTCCTCCTTTGTTCCTCCTTCAAATGAGTAAAAATGAACACAATTCCACCCAAAAATAGTCTCAATGATACCTCTCAAAATTCCTCTCAAAATTCAATTCAAATTACAAGTTCAAGACCCTGTAAAGACAAAACTCGATAGAAAATAGTTGAAATTGTCACAGTTAGTCGTACACTGTCAAGTTGCGGAATTGACAGTAATATTTTTCCAATAAAATTTTAAAAAATGGTCAAAAAATAAATGAGATCTCATTTCATAATCGGGACCCCATTTATTTTTTCAACGGTTAAAATAATAAATGACAAAATGAAACCCCATTTTGTAAATCAGGATCTCGTTTCTTAAAATTTAAATTTTTTGTCTGGTTTTTTCCGTATTTTTGAGTTTGAGAAAAGGCTTGGGGACCTAAACCTAAGCTTTGGACCTAGTTTGACCTCTTACTTGAAGCTCATTTCAATGCCACAAGAAAATAGTGACTTTGAACATATGTTTGAAGATCTTTTTTGCATAACTTTTTGATGAAATCAAAACCCATTATAGATGAGACAGTGTAGATCCCAAATATGTAAATTTTTTTACAATTGAATTATTTTTTCTATTTTTGAATTATTTTATGATGAAACTGGTCCATAAACTTGAAATATCAGGATTTTTTAGTATTTTAATACTTTTTATTAAAATATTTTTTTGTAAAACAAATTGCATGAAAACGTACCTCAGACAATTCTTTTCAATTTGAAAATGAAATTGAAAAAATGATAATTTTAGGTCATCTTATGCATGATGTACACAAAATATTTTTAAAACAACAAATATGGTCAATAAAAAAATATTCAATAAAAAATTACAAAAATATATTGAAAACGTACTTTAGTGAGTTATAAATCTTTTCCCAAAAGGAATTAGAAAAATATTATTATTTAGGTTAAAATATGGATGGCATACATGTGCATGGTATGGTAAAAAAGGGTGACTTTTAAACAATGGGTTTTAGAAATTCCTATTGAAAATCAATTTGTATCAGCCGGTTATTGAAATAGATCACATATTTGGAAACTAGAATCCTAGTACTACATTTTATGATTATTGATCTCTTTTAAGATTCCATCTCTAATTGCTTCAAACTTTAAGGTCAAATGTGACAAATTCTAAAAATCGGGTGAAACATTTCCAGTTTTTGGCCAAAAAGTGGACTCAACTTCTTGCGAGCACCCTCATGCAACCCTCCAATGTAGAGTATCCTACAATGATTGTAGATTCTCAAAACTAAATGTTGAAGATGATCTAATCTCATTGAACAAAATTCCTCCCCTTAAGAAGAAACATGATCAAGAACGTATCAAGGATTTCTTCCCATTCCTAAATGGAAGATGAGGGAAGAAGGATGGGTGATATCTTTGAATTATGCTCAAGTGTCTCCATGTTGATGGTTAAAGCTTACACACTCCAAACAAACATTGTAGGCCACACTGATGAAGAGAACAATCTAGAATCTAGAAGAGATGATTGTAGAACAAAATCCAAAGAAAAAGATATCTCCTCTAAAGATAAAGAATCATCCTCCAAATGCAACTCAAAAGTATCCACACTCATGTCAACCTATGAAGAATGAATATTTAGATAATGAACAAGAAGGTCAAAGTGCTCCCTCACAACAATTGAAGAAGGATAATCTCCATCAAATAGAATATGAATTCAATTAATGGTGTCTCCCAGTTTTTAAATATGGCTCACAAATAAAATTTGAAATGTTTGTCAAATAGTCATCCCAAGTTACCATATATGAAAGATAATGAATATCTTGGTACACTAAATCAAAAGTAGCCATATTTGTAGCAACACAAGAATCATCACATGCAATAGTGATGGCAGAGATGGAATGCAAGGATCAAGAATTAGATCACATGTGAGGAAATTCAAGTTCAAGTAACCACAATTCTCCTCAAAATCAAAGTCCACACTAGAATTTGTTGGATGTTGTGGTTATGTTGCTGATATGTGGTTGTCATTGATGTCAAAATTATTAGCATTGATGATTCTGAAGGCTATATATGTTGAGGATATTGAAAAAACTAGAATAAATATGTTGCAGGCAGTCTGTGAAGTTGTGAAGATCAAAATGGTGGAAAGTTGTGTATGTTGATATTCAAAATTCGCGCATTAAAGGGTTTGTTGTTGAGCCTATCTATTATGTTGTCCGAATTTTGATTTAGGTCTTCATTATATTGTGACCGACTTAGGTTGGTACGCATTGAGATTTGTTCATGAATTGGGCTAACAGTTTTTGTTCATCTATTATTTATTTGTGGTTGTCGGAGTTGTTGATGTAAATTCATGTAGTGGATATATAAGAGCGATTGTTTCCTCATTTTAAAGTATGCTCGGTAAAGTTATGCGAAGTGTGTGCAAGATATGTGCGAATAAAGATCAGATCATTCGATTACAGAGCAGAGTGTGAAAATATTTGAGTGAAGTGTGAAGAAGTATTTATGTGCCTAACTGGAACTGTCATCAAGATTTTGTAGAAGCTAATTTCCCAGTTCAACCTCATCAAATGGATTTAATCTGATTGTTTTTTGTAAGGCAGCGAGCCTTCCCTTTTGAGCAGTGAGCTCTAGGCAGTGTGCCTGAATGCATATGCATTCCTTATTCATTTTTCATTATACTTCTAACAAGGTATAATCTTGTGGACTAACATCCACCATGGTTTTTCCCCTAACAGGGTTTCCACGTATAAAATCTTGGTGTTCATGTGTTTCTAACGTGTTGTCGATTCATGTTTTCATTGTTAATCATCAAATATGAGATTAAAGGTCAATAAGGTTGAATAAGTATTAAATTTTGTGACAAATTATTCACCCCCCCTCTCAGTTGTCTATCCTTGTTTTTCCAACAAAAGTGTGATCATCATCCAAAGGATTAAGGTCTTCATTAGGAATAAAGTTTGAAAAAAATTATAACTGGGATACATGATCAATCATCCCAATACAAATGACCTGTATTCTCTCTATGTCTCTAATGATAACTCAATCAAGAGTTAATTCTATAGACTTCCCTACTCCAACATGAGTGATTTAATAGATAGAATAGAGATTTCTTGTCAAATGAGGTACACAAAAGACATCATTGAAGGTTTCTTCCTCAATATCAGTAGATCCCCTCCCAACTACATTCACATAAGTGTGATTTCCCATCAAAATAGTTGGTATGACACAAGAATCAAAAGGAGAGTACATAGATTGTGAAGATGCCATATGACAAGAAACTTCTAAATCTAGAATTCATCTCCCTGATCCATGACATGTAGTAGCACAAAGAGATTTTCCTTTGTTCTTATTTCTCCCAGTATTTTGACTCTTTTCCTTATCAATTCTATGTGTTTGGAAGAAGAAGCTAAAGTATACATTCTAGAAGGTGAACTATTTTTTTCTTCATAAGGAGAGGTTTTAACTCATCAATCTCATTCTTATACCAATAATATTTTTTATGTCCATACTTTTTGAAATATTCACAAGTAAGCTTATCCTTCTTAGATGATTCCCCCTTAGAAGAGGAATTTTTATGTTATTTTATTGAATTACATGTGGATTGGGTTTTTCTTCTTCCAGGCTTGTTCTTTTACTTATCTTTATACCACTTGAAGGCTTCTCGTCCTTTGCAATCAAGGCTTGATATTTTGAAGATTTCAAAGTACCCATTTGAATAAGCTTATCTTGCTCCCTAGTCAGCTACATAGTAAAATCCTCAAAGGAAGGTGCTGACAAATAAACATTGACTAGAGAAAAAGGTTCAATATTTTGTTATATGTAGTCAACCTTGGTGTGATGCAATAAAAAGAGAAAATTTAGATATACAATAAGCATAAACTAAATTATAATAAATTATACAAAATCCTACATATACATCCATAACATCATATACAAGTTCACGGTTTACACATTTTCTATAATTTATTCATCATGCTTCATCTATATATATATATATATATATATATATATCTTCCATACTTCCTTATTCTCTCACATATATTTAATCCATATGATTTCACTATTTCACACTCTTATCTCTCACTATCCCTTCTTTATATAGCCTCTTAATTCCTTTTCATATTTTATTTCCATTGAATCCTTTCATAATAATATTTAATTATCTTATTATCATGAATTTACCCTTTTCTCTATTGTATTTTGCACTTTTATAGTTTAATCAACATAATAATAATAAAACACTCAATAGCATACAATTCTATTTAATTGCAAGCCTTTATTTGGAAAACTAATAAAACTAAAAGTTTTTGTTTTGTTCAATTAAGAATATTAAATATTTTCTAAATATAAATATAAGATAATGAAAATGGAAGATAATTATGTATCAACATTTTTTATAAAGATAAATTTAAAACAATTATAATTCTCTTTAATTACAAGTCTTTTATTTAAAAAAATAACAAAAAGTAAAGTTCCTCTTTAATTATGCCGAAGGCATTCCCTCTATGAGATTTTCTAATTTAAGATTGTCTATCAGTGATCCATATCATTTGTTCGACCATGAAAATGGTTTCATCTGTTTGATATTTTTACCTTTTCTTATCTCACATTAAATGTGTCGCCATATTTTACTACTCGATTAAATCTATTAGATATTTTTACCTTTTCTTTTTGCGTCCCCATCATTGACAACACACCATTTTTTTAAATATATGGCAACAAGCACTGCCTCATTAATGATGAGGGAAAGTAATATTTAAATTATAATTTATGATTATTTTTATTTAAATTTTGTTTATTTATAATTTTATATTTATCTACACAATATATTTTTTAATGTATTTAATTCAAAAAGTGCACTGATATTATAATATTTATTGTAATTATTTATAATATATACTTATATCATATATTATTTATAATTATTAACAATATATATTATTTATATTTATTATTTTGGTTGATAATAGAGGTGATTTTATTAATAAAAAGAAATAGATTACATCATGATTCATCCTGCATAATCATTTAAAAAACCTTTCCAGCCCCTCTAAACTCCTATAGAATATCCCTAACCCTACCAATTAATCAAAGTACTCAATTCAAGAGTTACAAGCAAAAAAATATAACATTACAGACATCAAATCCATAGGCTTCCAAAGAAGCATGCCTAAAACTAACAATCCCTACAAGGGACATGTTAATAGGTCAAGATTTTGGAGCTCAAACTGGTATTCTCTTCATCTAGGATCTGAGGACCATTACAAAAGTTTCCTTCCTTTCTTTTCTTGCTTTCTTCCCCTTAACCATTTGCCAACCATCTTCTACCCTTGTAGCTGCCTTCTACCAGTTCAGAGTCTTGTTATAAGGACTCTTTAAAACTTCATCCATACTTCCTTTTGATATTTAATTATGTTCCTCTATTTTTCAATTTCCTATCTCTTTCTCTTACGTCCTCACCAAACCTTTTTTCTCCTGGCATTCAGGAGTTGTAGTCCCATTTTTTGGATTCAACTCCTTTTCACTTCCATTGTGCACAACATTATCTTAGTTCACTCCCTGATTCCCTTCTTGTGCCAAGACTTCATCATTCTTTTGTAGAGACACCCTTCTTCCATCCTCCCATGATTCCTTCCCATCCTGACCTCCTTCAACCCCACCTTTCTCCTGAGAGATCCTTTGATCTTCATCTTTTTTCTCCACCGTATAATTTTGGGGGCCAACACCTTTCCACCAAGAGGTTGATTTGTTTCTCCTATGTATGGCACATTGAGCAACCAGATATCCAGTTCTAAAACAAACTCTACATCTGAAGGGTATCCCTTCATAATCCAAGGGTTGCACCCAATAGCCTTTGGAAGTCTTTAAGTGTATTTCCTCCAGAGGTGCCTTTGATATGTCCATCTCCACTAAAATCTTGGCAAAGGTTGAATTCAGAAGGTTTGAGGACCCTTCATCCACCATTAAAAATTTACCTAAAGAGTTCCCTACAACCTCTAAATAGGAGTCAAACCAAAAATGTACGGGAAAATTAGGGAGTCTCAGCCAGATAGGAACCTTCTCAAAAAATTCAGTGGCTAGATTGAAAGTTGGATGCCATGGCTTTAACATCAATGGAAATTTTTCATCTCATTCCCAATGGTGGTTACAAAGGATTTTATTTCTATCATGTTCTTTTTCAAAAACAACAATGAAAAAACCTTTAGCCATGGGATATATTTAAACATACCCTTCTAAAACATGTTTCCATTGGTGGGAAATCTACTAGTGAAGGTCTGTCAAACTTGCTCAAATTCCCCTGAATCTTCCTATCAATCCCATCCTAGAGAAAAAAATTCTCATTAAATAATACTTCTTGTTCAAGCTCATCATCTAGCTCCATTGTGATTGATCTAGATGATAGAAGTAAGCCTACATCCCTTTCGCACCTTTTTTTCAAGGTTTTGTTTGACAATAATGACATAGAAGGTCCTAACTACTTTCCCCCAGTCTATGTCGCTTTAGACCGCTTCTCCGCTCCTGAGATCCATTCAGCAAGAATTTCTCCCTTCTAGCTTTGTTTCGTTGTTGAGTCTCCCCCAACCACAAAAAGGTTGTCTTTCGTAGGGCCTCTCCCAGTTTTGATCACCTTAGTCCTTTCAGTGTCGATTCCTCTTATAGTGGTAGCCCCCTATTGCTCATTCATTTGGGCTTGCTAAGCAGATCCATCTCCATCTTTTTGCCTAAAACCATCACCGTTGTGGCTGGAAGCCTACACATCCTCCTCTATTCAGAGGCCTTGGTTTGTAGATTGGCTGCTACCGACTGCCTTCAGCCTGAAGCCATGGGAAATCCCTTGAAAATTATTCCCTAACTTTGGCCCTAAGAGAGCCCTGTCTTCCCCAAATTTCCGCAAAGGACCGTTAGCGTCCATCATTGAAATATTAATATATATTATTTATATATTATTAATAAGTATATTATATATATTATAGAGATTAGAAAGTATAATTTTAATATTATATATTATAAAATAACATATATAATAATTATGATTATTTTATTCTATTTATTAAATTATAAAATACATATTATAATATATTTTAATTATGCATAAATTACAAAAATGATACTAATACTAAATTTAAAAAAATAACATACATAATAATTATAATTATTTTATTAAATAAAAAATACATTAAAATATTTTTTCTAATATGTTAATTATATAAAAATTAAAAGTGCTATATTAATATTATATTATAAAATAATATATATAATAGTTATATTTATATTAATTATATTTAATAAATATAATAATTATAATTATTTTTTAGTAAATAAAAAAACATATAATATAGCTTATTATACTATATGTTAATTATATAGAAACTAAAAGTACAATATTAATATTATATTATAAAATATCATATATTAAATTTATAGTTATTTTATTATATTTAATACATAAATAAAATGCATATAATATATTTTATTATTATATATGTTCATTATATTATATTTATTAAATAAATAGAATACATATAATATACATTTAATCTTATTTATGTAATTTAATTATATAATATATATCTTATGTTTATTATTATATATTATTAAATAAATAAAATTCATATGCTTTATCATATGTTATAATTTAAATAAATTTATAATAAATTTAACAATCTTTTTTTTTTTTTAGGGAGAGGTATTATACCATCTACTAAAGCTCAAATTAATTTTTGAAGTTAAATTTGTTATTTAAATTAAATATATTTATTTATTATTATATATGATATTCTATTTTAACAATATATATATTAAATATACATTAAAAAATATTATTATATAATAGAATTATATGTCTATATTAACTATGTTATATTTTTTATTTAGGTTATGCATAAAATCTATATTATATTTATATTTAATAATATATATTAGATATAAAATACATCAAAAGGTGGACAAATATAAACAAAAATTATAGAGATTAAGAAAGAGAGAGAGGCCCTATATCTCTACCTCTCTCTACCTCTCTCTACCTCTCTCTATATCTCTCTCTACCCCTATATGTTTATCTATCTCCCCCTCTCTCATTCTCTCTCTCTCTTTCCCTCTTCAAATATTTATCTCTTCCATCTCTATCTATTCATCTCTCTTTATCTCTCCCTCTCCTTCTCTCCATACCCCTCTCCTTCATCTCCATCTACATCTCTATCTCTACCTCCTTACCCTCTTCAAATATTTATCTCTTCCATCTCTATCTATTCATCTCTCTCTTTATCTCTCCCTCTCCTTCTCTCCATACCCCTCTACTTCATCTCCATCTACATCTCTATCTCCCTCTCTATCTCTACCTCCTTACCCTCTTCAAATATTTATCTCTTCCATCTCTATCTATTCATCTCTCTCTTTATCTCTCCCTCTCCTTCTCTCCATACCCCTCTCCTTCATCTCCATCTACATCTCTATCTCCCTCTCTATCTCTACCTCCTTACTCTCTTCAAATATTTATCTCTTCCATCTCTATCTATTCATCTCTCTTTATCTCTCCCTCTCCTTCTCTCCATACCCCTCTCCTTCATCTCCATCTACATCTCTATCTCCCTCTCTATCTCTACCTCCTTACCCTCTTCAAATATTTATCTCTTCCATCTCTATCTATTCATCTCTCTCTTTATCTCTCCCTCTCCTTCATCTCCATCTACATCTCTATCTCCCTCTCTATCTCTACCTCCTTACCCTCTCTCACTGTCTTCCACACCTCTGTGACATACCCATTGCACACCAAGGTGCGATTGCTAGTTAGAAGTCTCTATTTAATAATATCTTTGAGAAGGAAGAGATTTATTCCTACCTCTTCTTCAAAGCGTGGCACAAGCAATGACAAGATAGAAAGTTTTTATTCGGTCCAACAAGGGACATAGAATGTTTCCTTTAAATACACATATAAGATGGTGTGACTCAGATAATTATGCTTTGGAACTTTCTACAACCGTATTCAGTGTTTTCTTTAACACTGAATTGTGCCTTTTAATAAACTCAGCTTTCCCATAGTCTTGGTTGTATTGTTGAAAGGAATAATCGTCTTTGCTTTGATACGACGGTGGAATCGAGCAAAGCCATTTCCCTTACTTTAACAAAAGAAAATCAAATTGCACTTTGCTTTAGCATATTTATGACTTTGGCAAGTGTTTAAATTTCCCATGTTTTTCGAATTCAAACCATCTTGAGGTCGTGTTTTAAGTGCTGAAATATATATGTGATTGTGCTTGTGTTGTTAGAGTGTTTGAAAGGCAATGGAACTGCAGCGAGACGACATATTAATGTATGGGGGCGTAGCCATCTTCATCATATTCATACTATACGATATATGGGAGGCGTGGAAGAGAGGAGCGTTGTGGCTTCCCAGCAATTTTCTGGTAACGTATGGTTTGATTTTAGAGCTGGTTGGAGAGATAGAAGTACAGAATGTGAGCATTTCAGGCACACACCAACAAAATCAAGTGAAAAAGTTGATGGACAAGCAGTTGTTCATAGATTCTGCAAGACTCACGCTCTGTGTGTTCGTGGGTTACTTGCTGCCTGGCATGGCCACTGTAGCGTATAGAGGTGTTTGGACTACCATTGCTGTTTTGCTCATAATTTGAAGCGTTCATATTGCTACGGAGTGTTTAATTGCGAACCAGTTTTTCAGAACGGGCAATGTCATAGAAGTTGGAAACCAAAGTGGGGTGTGGTTGATTGCCTCAGGTGAGGTTCTGTTACCATTGCTTTTCTCTTTCGTGGTGCTTCTATTTTGGGCACTTTTTATTGGCAAATTCTACCGCGATAATCTGAGTCGCAGAGTTCGTGTAATCCTTTCTCAAAATAGTAATAATCTGGAAATGCAATGGGAAAACATTAAAGAGGAACTGTTGAAATCGTGGATTGTAGTTCGGGTTTGCCAACCCGAATACATTTTAACGAGATCAGCATTCAATGCCGGAGTGGCATTGGTAGTAACATTTTCTGTAGTGTTCTTTGGCGCTAAAGTTGTCTGGCTGAGATCTCTGTTGAATCAACGAGTCGGCTTGTTTGTTTTCCAGTCCATTTTCATCGTAGTTGGATGGACTGTTGTTCTCTACAGATGGCTGGTTTAGGTTTTCTATTGCGGGTTATTCAGAGAATTCTTTCCAATCCGCTCCCTAGGGGTCAAAGCCTCATTCGGGTTCTTTGGAACGCCTTTTTTGTATCTTTTATCTAGTTCAGCTGCTGTAGTTCGGACAAAGGTAAAAGTTGTTTTAAGTGTGCTCCGCTACCCAGTCGTCATTGTATTCAGTGTAATCTATTCTATAGCAGCTGGAATAGCGATATTGATGCTATTGTGTTGGTTCATGTCTATTCGGGTATTTGATAACAAGGTTATGCGGGATCTTTTCAATGTTCACACAAAGTTGGAAAAAATGTGGTCTGGAGATTTGGGCAAGTACAAGGAAGCCTTGGAGAGCGTACGAATGCCCAATGACGACGCCGCCAGTTTGGGGATGGCTAATGAAAGCTCTTTTCATTCTGTAAAGCGTGGTATGGAAGAGGCATATCGAGAAGGCGGCAGATGGAAGGAGTTGATTCAAGTAATTGAACGCCATTTTGCCCAAAATTATCCTCCAGTGCCTGCAGACGAATTAGTTAAACCATTGCCTAGTGTTGAAAAGTATTTCCCTTGTCTCGAGGAACCTCTTTGGTCAATAACTGCTCCATCTTTACTCAATATAATCATTGATCTCGCCCCTTTTGCAGCTGCTAATATGGACCATACTGCTGTTGAGAATGCTGTGAACACTTACAACCAAGCATATGATTTCATGGATTTGGTGGGCTGCCCAGACAACATAGACATAACCGTGGACTTTTTTGGCTCCTCTAATCTAGAAGGCATCTAGAGTCGGCAGGAAGAAGATAAATAAACTGTATAAGAGGAGGAAAGCAACAAGAGGAGCAGAACCCGCACTGAGACTTGGAGACGCCGTCGACATCATCGAAAAGAGGCGTCAAGCTGCAGAAAATATTCTTAAAGATGCGATGCTGGGAGAAGTCCCTAATCCAGGTGCCCAGGGCGTATTATGGACCAACGTGACAACAAGTTATAGCGATTACAAGGTATGTAGAATGATCCTGGCCGACGCCCTTTATTATAGCAATGTGGAAGAATTAAGAGAGGCGCTACTCGACTCCCTAAAGAATGTGATTTCCTCTTCTGTCTTAAAATTCCCTGGCGTGCTGCTTAAGAGCACTAGGAGTTGGGCTGCTGAATTTGCAGAGTTAAAAGTACATAAAGCAGCTATAATGCTAGCGAAGGCTTGCGGAGTAATAGATGCAGCGAGAAGATCCCAGGAAGGAACTCCAGTATCCATGGCAATTTTATTATAATGTATTCGCCCCTCCTCCCTCTAAATAATCATTTCTAGGTTTCGAGGATCTACTTTCTTTGCAATGCCAATGTATTCCCCCTCCTCCCTCTAAATAATCATTTCTAGGTTTTGAGGATCTACTTTCTTTGTAATTTAAAAATATTAGTACGACAGTATTTATGGGTGCTATTAAATGAGGTAGGTATAAATAATTATAGATTTATTTTTATTTTATTTTGTAAATTTCATATATGCATATTTTTCAGAGTATATAAATTATATATGTGTCAACTAATTGATAATGTTTTTATGTGTTTATTAAAAAAAAATATTTTGAAGATGTTTTAATTTGGTAATATTGTTTAAATATATTCAAGAGTGGTAGAGTAAGTATTAGTTATAAGAATTTGGATAAAGCTATAATTATATTTTAAGTCGAATATTTTTAACAATAAAAAAGCTTTTTCATGGTATATTATGCAATAGGACACGTAACAAATATAATACTCTAAAAATCTAAAAGGAATCACAAACGTATGTATTTCTTACTTTATGTATATTATAGCAATAACAATAATAATTGAATGCACTTATATTTAATGTTTAATTATTATCACAATCTACTTTTATATAATTTTAATGTGTTGTATACAATATAAATAATGAATAGGTAAAATTTGTTGATGACATTAAAAAACAATAAAAATTTATATTAAGAGTTGGCTATGGAGATAGTCACCCAAGATCTAGAGGTTAAATGGAAAGCACAATGAAAAGAGAAGATCAATATGACAAGAATAAACTATATTCTTATTGAAAAGAATGCAAATAGAATGAGTGTACAATGTATGAGAGGCCCTTGGTTATATAGCCAATGTAAGATATAGGATTAGAAAAGATCATGACAAGTGTTTTAATCCTATGTCACTAGACAACTATTATTAAATGACTTAGAACATAAGAATTAAATGAAAAAACCTAAGATAATATTTAATGTCAGCTAAGACTTCTAGAAAGATTCTCGAGATCTAAGTAAACTTAACATGTGAATAGGACCTACTAGGTGAACTAGTTAGGTAAAACACCTTATTCACACTAGCACCACTCTTAAGTGTAACTTAGGGAGAAGGAAACCAATTTGAATGATACGAATATGATGATGGGTGTTGGCTACTAGACCATGTTAGGTACCCATGTACAAATGTAATCTCTCACAAATGGAGAAAATGAGAAAACCTAGTGAAAAAAAACTCCTCCCCAAAAAAGAGATGAAAAACAAAATTCTCCCACTAAAGAATGAGAAGGAAAAAACCCCATGCAAGGAAAAAGACCCCCTGATAAGAGAGAAGATGGACCATGCAAGCCCCCCACAATGTAGAGTCTCATAAAATGATGGTAGATTCTTGACATTAAATGTTGAAGATAATCCAATCTCATTGAGAAAATGTCCTCCCCTTAAGAAGAAACAAAATCAAGAATATCTATAAGATTTCTTCTCATTGTTTAAAGGAAGATGGGGGAAGATGAATGATGAGTGATGCCTCAAAATTATGCTCAAGTTTCTTCATAATAATGTTGAAAGATGATACACTCCAAACAGACATTCTACGCCACACTAATGAAGACAACAATCCATAATCTAGTAGAGATGATTGTAGAACACAATCCAAAGACAAAGATACCTCCTCTAAAGATAAATAAGCCTCCTCCAAATGCTACTCAAAAGTATCCACACTCATGTCAACCTTTGAAAAATGATCATTTAGAGAATGAACACGAGGCTCAAAGTGCTCCCTCACAAAAACTAAAGAAGGATAATCTCCATCAAAGAGAATATGAACGCAATCAATGGTGTCTCTCAAATTTGAAATATGAATCACAAAATAAAGTTGTAATGTTTTTCAAGTAATCATCCCAAGTCACCATATCTGGAAGATAATTGATATCTTGTTACATTAAATCATAAGTAGTCATATCTATAGCAATGCAAGTGTCATCAAATGTAATTACTAGATGGAGGATATGGAATTTAAGGCTCAAGAATTGGATCACATGTGAGGACACCTAAGCTAAACTAAAATTCTCCTCAAAATCATAGTCCACACTAGAAGTGTGGTCATCATTTAAAGGATCAAGGTCATTATTAGGAACTAAATCTAAAAACTACTATATCAAAATGCATGTTCAACCATCCCAATAGAAATGATCTATCTACTCCCAAGTCTCTAATGATAACTTAATCAAGGGTGAATTCCACAATCTTCCATAGTCCACCATGAGTGATTTGATAGATATAAAGGAGATTTTTGTCAAATGATGTACACAGAAGATATCATTGAAGGTTTCATACCCAATATCAATAGATCCTTGTCAATTATATTCACATATGTATGGTTTCTCATCAAAATAGGTGGCATGACACAAGACTCAAAAGAAGAATACATAAATGTGAATATTCCATATGGTGAGAAGCTCTTGATTCTAGGAGCCATCTCCCTAATCCATGACCCGCAGTATCACAAGGAGGTTGTCCTTTATTCTTACTTGTCCCAATAGTATGAGTCTTTTCCTTATTGAATTCTATGTGTTTGGAAGAAGAAGCTAAAGTAGACATTCTAGAAGGTAAACTTACTTTTTTCTTCATAAGAAGATATTTTAATTCATCAAGGTCCTTCTTATACCAACAATATTCTTCACATATATTTTTCTTGCAATATGCACAAGCAGGCATCTCCTTCTTAGATGATTCCTCCTTGGAAGAGGAATTTGTTTGTTCTTTTGTGGAATTAGATGTTGATTGTCTGTTATTCTTAGGTTTATTCCTTTTATTCACTTCTTAAATTGAAGATTTCTCATTCTTTGCACTCAAGGCTTAGGATTTTGAAGAATTCAAAGTTCCCATTTGAATAAGTTTATCTCGCTCCCCCATGAGGTGTATAGAAAAATATTTAGATATTCTACAAGAAGAAAGGCTTTCCAGTGCTACAACAAGAGGCTAAAAAAGATTATTGAAAGTGAAAATGTCAAAGTGGATAAAGACTTACATAAGAGTTTAGTGATGATAGATGGATATGAATCAGATGAATCCTCTTGTAGAGAAAATGAAAAATATGAAGGAAAGGAAAAGGAAGTGAAAATTGAAGAGGAAGAAGCTTCAGAAAGGATCCCTAAGACCCCTACGTATGTGCAAAAAAATCATTATGAAGATCATATCATTCAACAAAAAAATAGAGGTGTGTTGACAAGGAGAAAGGCTTCTATGATAGAAGAACAGGTTTAAACTTATGTTTAATTTCCAAAGTTGAACCTAAAATGTTCAATGATTGAATCATGTGAAGATGAATACTGGATCAAGGCTATGAAAGATGAATTGATGTAGATCGAGAAGAACTAGACTTGGAAACTTGTCCCAATATAGTAGAAAGCAAGAATATGATTGAAACTAAGTGGGTGTTTTGAAACAAATTGAATGAGAGTGGATAATTGGTGAGAAACAAGGAAAGGCTTGTGTATAAAGGCTACTCACAAGTGGAAGGAATCGACTTTGAGGAGACATTTGCTCCAATGGAAAGAATGGAAGTTATTAGGATTTTTTTGGCTTTGCAACATATAAGGATTTCAAACTTTATTGGATGGAAGTGAAGTCTATATTCTTGAATGGTGAATTAGAAGAAGAGGTATGCATTGAACAACTAGAAGGATTTTAATTATCAGATAAACTTGATATGGTCTATAGATTGAAGACGGCATTATATGGACTCAAGTAATCTCTTAGAACTTCGTATGTAAGATTGGATAGTTACCTATTGCAACAAGGATTCAATAAAGGTACCACCGATGGTAATCTTTATTTCAAAGTTGAAAAAGATAAAATCTTGATTGTGCTTGTGTATGTTGTTTGTTAAAGTAAAGTAATTAATTAACTTTACTGTCCTCTTAAGATTTCACCTTGCACACATATTAGTCATTTAATAATTAATATTAATTATTAAATGCACTCACCTTTAGGGTTAGTTTTTCCTTTTAGGTTTTGATCTCCTTTTATAAGGATTGATCTCTTGTATTTTCTTGAATGCTCTATTCATTTTTCTGGAATACATCTTGCACATTGTGAGAGCCAAACCCTTGTCTTGATCTCTCTCTTTCTCTGTGACAAGTCTTTTGCATGCAGGTATTGATCAGGTTTTGTGGATTTGCATTTCTCAAATCCTACATGGTATCAGAGCCAGATCTGCTGCAGCTTGTTCGATTTTTGAAAGAATTAGAGATCTAGGTTTGGTTGCATCAGATCTATGTTTATTTTCTAGTTTTTTGTGGATTTGGGGGGAATTTATTTTTTTGGTGCACTTTGAGCTCAAACAGACCTCACCGTTGAGCTCGCAGCGTCCAAAAACCCCTATTTTCATATAAAATTTGTCCGATTTGGCCACAGTTGTTCTAGGAAGCAAAAAATTTTCACCAGAGCCGTACGACACAGTTTTCGAGGCAGAAAATTAAAAAAAATATATATTAAAAATCAATTTTTTATTGATTTTTCAAAGGTTTTTTGCAAAATTATTGCGCAGCTAGTGTTAAACCCGAGCGCCACCGGTCCGCCACCAAGCGGCCATCGGGCGGCCACCCAGGTGCCACTAGGCCGGGCGGAGCCACCAGGCCGCCGCCGGTGGACTGCGCAGCCCCCGCAAGCTTAACCTGCCAGGGCCAGGGTCACATGCAGGCCAAGGGCTTCGGCCTTAGCTCCCAGCCGCCAGCCCCTTGGTCGGCCATGTGACCAGGAGCCGGAGTTTTTTAAGCCCCTGAGGGCTGTTCATTTTTTTCAAAAACCCTTTTGAGCTGTTTTCGCAAAATCGGGTGTATCTCGGACGTTTGAGCTCCTTTTTTTGAACGAAAATAGGCATCGGAAAGCTAGTTCCGAGCCCATTCTGATGGTGTAGTAATTTCTTCAGAAATATTCAGTTTGCATGTAGTTTTTTGCAGTCAAAGTCAGATGATATTTTTGCACTCCGAGGGGCATAACTTGCTCGTTTTTGCTCCGTTTTTCGAAAGCGAATAGGCGTCGGAAAGGTGGTTCTGTGCTCTTTCCAGATCTGCAGTTTATTTCACTAGAAAATTCTTCACGTACACAGAGATTTGTCTCAACCAATTTCTGCTTTCTATTGTTTTCTGGCTTTCAGTTTGTACTGGGGATTGGATTTTTGCATTGTGGGGGGGTGTTTTTTTTCTTGCTTTCTGTCATCTACATCAGAAAACCAGAATCTATAAACACCAAAACAAAACAAAAACCCCTTCTGCATCTTCTGTCTAGTTCTGAAAGACCACTAAATAATAATAATAAAAAAACACATTCAGAGCAGTTGAGGCACAGTTCACAGCATGGCCGACAGATCTATTGAGCTTCTCACACCGCATAATTATCACACTTGGAAGGGTCGCATGATGACACTTCTTCAGTCTCGAGGGTTATGGTCCTGTTTGGATGCGGTTCAGCCTCCATTGACTCGCGCCTTTGAGGTTATGCAGCACAGGAACAATATGGATCAGGCTATGGGATTGATTGCTTTGCACATTTCAGACAGTCTCCTGTTTCATCTTGAAGGGTGTCTCACACCTAGGGCCTATTGGACCAAGTTTGAGGGACTTTTTGGCACTATCAACGAGTTTAGAGCATTGCAGATTGAGGCAGAGTTGACTTCACTTGTACCTAATTCTTTTCCCTCCATTGAGGACTTTTTGATGAAATTCAAACAACAGAGATCTCTTCTACAGGGTTGTGGTAAGGTTAAGACTGATATAGAGTGTATTTACCTGATTTTGTCAAAGCTTCGTGGGAACTTTCAGATATTCTCATCTACCTTCCATTCCACTATGGATGCCTTGGGTGCACGTTTTACCATGCCTTCTTTTGAGGTGTTTTGTGATCGTTTGACATGAGAGCAGGCTAAGATATCAAGTTGGATGCTCTCACAGGATCACCGCACCAAGCATTGGTAGCATAGTCATCTCAGGGGAAGTAGAAGCAGAAACAGAAACAAAAACCACAGACCACAGAGCATTGGAAGGATTCTAGTTCATAGAAGACTTCTGATTCACCTTCTCCTAAGGGGGAATCATCGAAGAAAGATAGACCTAAGTGTGCTTATTGCACTAAGCTAGGACATGATGAGTCCAAGTGTTATGAGAAGAAGATAGATGGATATGCAAAACAAGTTTCAGAATTGACAGCTCTTCTTGAGAAGAACCATATTCATCACTCTTCTTCATATACTTCAGGCGGGTCTTCTTCTTCACCATCATTCCAGATAGATGGATAGGCCCCACATAAGGGTCATGCATTATGTGCAACCACCAGTTCACATTCATCTAGATGGCTAATGGATTCAAGTGCTTCACACCATATGGCATCTTCTCAGGACATGTTCTCATCTTTCGAGGCTGCATCCTCACCACACATCTTGATGGGTAATAACACTTATATGAGTGTATGTGGGAAAGGTTCTATCGATATTGATGACGGTACATTCAATGATGTACTATGTGTTCCATCTTTGTCCACTAACCTTCTCTCCATCTATCAAATTGCTCACAGTGGGACAGGGAAGACAGTTGAGTTCACACCTGATTTAGTACACATCAGAGACATTCAGACTAGCAACATTGTTGCAACAGGGACAGTTGATCATTCTTCCCGATTGTATGCATTCACACACTTTGGTCCACCATCTCCCTCTCTTTCTACAAGAGAGCATGTAGTATCTGAGGAGAAGTTTGGTCACTTGAACTTATGTGTTCTTCCATCTGTTCATGAGACTAGTGTTGAGACTTCTACACCTCTTCCTCCTGTTGAGATCACATTTGTTCAGCAGGATACCTCTTCAGTTGTGACTGACATTGTTGCTCCACTCATCGAGCCATCAAGTGCAATTGTTGAGGCCATATCTGAGGATATACCTTTCCTCACAGATGACAGATTCAGCACACCTGTTATCCCTTCTTCATTGGAGATTCCATTTCAGGATCATCTTGAGTTGTTTGATTCACCATTTTGTTATTCATACACTCATGTTGTTGTTTCATTCTTCAGTGTGCATCATCCAGGACTTCCGTTTTCACCTCACATCCAGGGATTTCCTCTTCTTCGACTGTTGGATCTGTTTCTTCCTCTGAGGTGACACATCGGTTTGATCATTGGCATAGGGGTTCTCTCATTCTGGGGGGGCTTTGGAGTCTCCACTCTCTCTCATGGGGGGGTATCTGATTGTATATCTGCATATGTTCTTGAGAGAGTCTCTTGAGACATTTCATTTGTACTTCCTTTTTGCATCTCTTTTTGGAGAGGATTTTTTTCCCATTGGGTTTTCTCCTTTTCTCCGTTTCATAGAGATTTCCTTATACTTGGGTACTTGATCAGGCCTAGTTGCTGGGACCCAATTTTTCTTTCATGAACTGTAGTTCTTTTGCTTTCTTGTACTAGTTTGTAGCTGCACTCTTGCTTATCTTAAGGGGGGGTGTTAGAGTAAAGTAATTAATTAACTTTACTCTCCTCTTAATATTTCGCCTTGCACACATATTAGTCATTTAATAATTAATATTAATTATTAAATGCACTCACCTTTAGGGTTAGTTTTTCCTTTTAGGTTTTGATCTCCTTTTATAAGGATTGATCTCTTGTAATTTCTTGAATGCTCTATTTCATTTTTCTGGAATACATCTTGCACATTGTGAGAGCCAAACCCTCGTCTTGATCTCTCTCTCTTTCTCTATGACAAGTCTTTTGCATGTAGGTATTGATCGGGTTTTGTGGATTTGTATTTCTCAAATCCTACATTGTTGATATAATATTTGGAGGTAATGAAGCAATATGAAAGAGATTTGTAGAGTAGATGTGGAATGAGTTTGAGATGTCTATGTTTGGAGAGATGAACTTCTTCCTTGGGTTACAAATCAATTAGATAGAGAAATATATATAAGTTTTACAATCAAAGTAAGTTAAATAAATGCTAAGGAATTTTGGAATGGAATACTCAAAACTTATATGTACTCCCATTATTACTAGTTGCAAGTTGGCCAGAAATGATGAATCTCCTAAGGCTGATCAGAGCAAGTATTCATCAATGGTTGGAGGACTGCAATATCTAACTACTACTAGATCAGATATCATGCATACAATTTTTCTTGTGGTTGGATTTCAAAAAGATCCCAAAGAATCACATGTGGTAGCAGTAAAGAGGATATTAAAATATTTGAAAGGAACTCCAAAACATGGCTTGTGGATCCAAAGGATGTTGACTTCTCTCTAAGTGTTTACATAGATGCATATTAAGCAGTTTGTGTGGATGACAGAAAGAGTACAAGTGGTGGTTCTTTCTTTCTTGGAAGGAGATTAGTGTCTTGGCTAAATAATAAGTAGGATTCAATGTCATTATCTACTACAAAGGAAAAGTACATTGCTGCAATATTATGATGCACACAAGTGTTGTGAATGGAGCAAACTTTGGAGGATATCAGAGTGGTATATGATGAATCAATTCTATATTTTGTGATAATATAAGTTCTATCAGCATTTCAAATAATCTATTAGTGCATTCAATGACAAAACATATCTCAATTCGGTATCAATTTTTGAGAGAGAAGGTTGTAAAGAATGAAGTGAAGCTAGAGTATGTACCTACAAAGGATAACGTTGCAGATATCTTCACAAAGGCTCTTTCTAAGGATACTTTTGAGTATCTCTGGGAGAATTTGGGGGTTATTTCCCCTCCTTCCTTCAACTATATGCATAAGGATATACATTAGTCCAGTGGATCTCAAGATTCATTCCTTGTTCTAGACTGATGTTGGTGGCTACCTCTCAAGGGGAGTAGGTAGTGGCATTGTCGGTTGTTGTAGTGGGAGGGAGTAAGTGTTTTCATTGTAATATGTATTGGTGTTTTCCTTTGAATCCTTATCAAAGGAAGCGAAAGAAGAGGTTTCAAAGCAATTTTTGTTCCATACAGGTGTTTCCTTTGAGGGAAAAAAGTATATGTGATTGATGTAAAAGGGTAGTAAATAAAAAAAGAGATATGTTTCCATTTTCCATTTATGTCAAAGGGGAAGAGAGAGTTAGTTGAAAAACCATTTGAATTAAGAGGGAGAGAAGTCTTGAAAAATATAAAGTGTTGGAAATTATAGGTGCCTGTGTAAGGGGGAGTGGTGTGCACTGTGGTACAATATATGAGTTGGTGATCAAAGTTGGTATTTTTTTTTTTGACGGTTTTTCCATGTGTTTCCATCAATGAAAAAGGGGTATATTGTTGGAAGTATTTGTATTTTGTTTTTTCATTGATGTCAATATATCTATGGTGTTGCATTGATGTCAACCTTAAAATTTATTTGATTAGTTGTATTATGTTGTGACTAGTAGTTTCACTAATGTCAATCTCTAGTGTTACCTTCATAAGCATGTGTGTGATTGATTTGTGGTATTATGGTTGATTATTTTGTGGTGAGAAAGAGTTGTAGTTGATGAATACATTGTTTGTGGTGCTTGGTTTTCAAGTTCTTTTGAGAAAATTTGAATAAAAGATAAAATAGTGTGGTGAAGTGTGTTTAGTGTGGTAGAGTGGTGTTAGTTTTTTTCTCCACATTTCTTCATGGTTGAATATACTTGTGTGGTTTGTATATGTTGATTAGAGGTGTTCCAAGGTGTTATATCCATATTTTCTTGTTCTAGATCATTATGTAGAGAAATTTATGTTCACTAGTGTGTGAGTTGGGAAAGTGGTGTTATTTGGGAGAAATGGTTTTGCTCTGCATTTCTCCATAGTGAGGTTTCTAGTCTTACAGATCTAAGGGCATTCTTATGTTATTAATATATATATTTAGTCTAAGTTGTTCATGGTTTGGTACTCCGCAAGGTTGGATTCATGTGTTACAATGTGTGGAAGGTTAATTGGGTGTACGAGATGAGTATATTCTTCAGGTGAAATTTGTTGCAAATGATTTGTTGGATTTTAAGGTGTTGATGGAACATTTCAAATTATGTTAAGTGATTTGTGTGGTTTGCGAGTCATCTTTGGATCAAAGGAAGTTTGTACTTAATTGTTTAATGGTGTTAGAACACAAATTTGACTAATTTTAGGTGTTTACACTAATTGTGGATGAGCTTTGGTGTTTATGGAAGTATGAAATGGCATAGATATATGTAAATTTGGGTCCTAAGTAAGGTGTGATTTGGTCCACCTTCATTCCTCTCCACCACAGGAATGTTTTGGTACTGACCTAATTTAAATTTGCATGTTTGAGGTGCATAGATGACCTTGTAGATTGTTTACAAGGTTGAGGATGGTATATATGAGTGATAAGTTGATGGAAGATGTATGAGTAGAGTGTGTGATGTGAAGTTTTGAGATGTGAAGTGAAAAATTATGAAATGTAGTGTGAGATTTAATGTCTAAGACTACTAGAAGCAGTGAGCAGAAGGTGTCTACATTCTATAAAGAGTGTGAATATTCTGGTGAAGTAGTGGTGGATCTTTTTATTTCTTTGAGATGGATTTCTCATTGTAACAATCTTCTATCTTATTCTTTCTAATCTGGTAGTGATCCATTGGTAGTGATCCCTTCTTTCTTTTGGGTAGTGAGCTCTTCGAAAGTGAGCCTATTGTATTTGATGTTGTAATCACTTTATAGTGTGAGCTAATCCTCATTGTGGTTTTTCCCTTCTTGGGTTTTCCACATAAATATAGTGTTCTCATGTGTTTGGATGTGTTTGTATTACTATTTCTCATATTTACATTTTTTTAATGGATGATAAGGGTTCAATGGTTTAAGATACTAATGCTAAATCAATATAATAAGGTAAAGGTTTATAAAGATCTGAATGTTAATGAGGGTTTTGATGTTTTAATGTACAACTAATTCACCCCCCTCTCAGTTCTCTTTTGCATTCAACATCATGAATCTAACTATAAGAACCTTGTTGTAAATGAATAATGTGGTGACCTTATATAAAATTAGTGTTAAATTATTTTTTAACTCCTAAATTATAATGTATGAAAATATTGAAATTCAATGATAAAATTTTGTCTCATGAGGATAACTAATTTGTTCAAGTTAAAATTCATAAATGTACATGTGTAAATTACTAAAATAATAATAGTTCATAAAATACTAAAATTAATAAAGTCCATGAAAATATTGAGACATATATATATCTAACTCCTATCATCCCTATAATCAAGAGACCTCTTCACTCCAAGTAGACTAAGATTGTTTGAATCAGTTTGTACAAGAGAAAGAAACTTGAAATAAAAATTAAAATGATTAAAATATAATTTAATTCAATTTAATTTACAAAATCATAAAAATATTGTATGAGGTTGCTCATCTCCTCTGATGACCTTCTTTGCATGCTTTTCTATAGAACTTGTCTCACATGTGCTATAGATGAAAAATAATTTAACACATGAATATATATTCAATTGAAATTTACTTTAAGTCGTTCACAATGTACAATATCATTGACTTTAATTATAATCAAAATTTTAAATTACTATAAGAGGTTGCTCATCTCCTCTGTTATGGCCACGTGGAATATAGGAGAAGAATGGAGGGTAGAAAAGGAAGGTGAATACACTTGCCTCCTCATTAATCAAATGAATGTATAAGCTCATAATGTCATAGATTGTCATTGGATTTGTGCAAATCAAGAAAATGGACAAAGAAAAATTCACGTGCACTAATATTAAAACACCTAAAACAGCCTACTATCATCCTACTCACCCTCTAGACAACTATTTTTAATCTAAGGTCTAGCTAGCATCCACAAAAACTAGAAGACCTTATAAGGTGTGGTCACATGAAGATTGGCTTTGGTTGCTCCTCTATGTGATTGTGAAACTTATGACTAGGCCAAAATAATTAAGGTTATTATTCTACAACAAAACTAATTACACAAACTAGAGTAATAGTTGACCTCAAAATTCTCATTTATATTTATTTTAACTATTCAAATTTATTGACATGGGAATTGGCTTTGGTTTCAAGAAATTGGTTAATGTGGCAAGGAAGGGGTGACATGGGGATATAGTGATGGTTATGGAAACACTACTTAAAAATTTCTAGTGCTAGCTTGGTACACATTTATGTGCCTCTCAATTTTCCTCCACCTCACACCTTCTTGCTACCATCACATCAACATTTATTTCCCCACAATTTTTACTCTTTGTTTCTCATTATCATATATTTTTACACCCCTGCGAGCTCTATATTATGTTCCTTCCTTTCATGTCGAAGTGTATCAATGTCGAGTATTGTTTTGAATACTAGAAAATCTTATAGTGTAAGGCATTATAATGATAGTTAAATGGTATTAGGGTTATGTTTTATGTGACTCCTGCCCAATGAATGAGACACTGGTTAATTCATTCAAGATCCTTTTAAAAGGTACAGAATGGTAGCCCTAAATGTGAAGGTTCAAAGTTTGAACATTTAAAAAAAATCAAATTATATCTCTCTTGAGATGCAAATCTCACATTACATCTGTTTTCCTAGCTCTAGATAGTTGTTCTTATTCTATGGTTTTCCAAAACCCTAGTAGATGTTATCTAGTTGCATTGATAGGAATATATCTATGTATAAGAGTGTTCTTGAGGCATGAAGCATTTTTATGAACACATATAGGAACACCCTCCTTGGTTTCACAAAGCCAAAAGTGTAGGAGATCTCAGTCTTTGACTAAATCTTGTCAGTTGGCCACTAACTTCGTGAATTCTTGAATATTGAGGGTTGCAGCCTCTTAGAGAATTACGAAGCCTTAGTGGGGAAATTAAAACACCAACACGTCACTTTTTAAAAATGTTGTTTTTTGAAAAAAAAATAGTTTTCATGGGAGATGGAAAAAGAAGTGCAAGCTAATTCCAAAAATTTTGAAAACAATATTTTTAGAATCTACAGACAAAATTTGACAAGACTCTAGTTTCCATTATCTTCAAATTCCTCATAGTTTAGCCGCTATAGGTGCCTGAATGTGAAGATTTAGTTAAAAATAATAATTCCAGTGTTCAGTTTGGCTGAAAATTGTAAACCACTATTGTGGGATCACACACAAACTAGTTCTTATTCACACCTATTGGTTCCTTGCCATTTATCTTGTTCCAATTCCACCAAGAGTTTTCAAGAGAAATTTTTTGAACCATATTTGTTAATCTGAATTTTGGTGGTTATTGTCTTCGCGTTTATAGTCCTCGTCACTTGTTTAAAACTATGCTCACTTAAGGTTCTATTGTTTGGTCTTCCCATTTCGTGAGCTTTATATATATATGTATTCTTTCGAGTTATTATGTCATAATATAAAGGTATTGACTTATTAAAAGAAATGCTATAATTCAAACGACATTAAGAATTCAATATGAACAGGTATGTAAATCTGAGTATGTATGTATGTTGAAATATCTATATGTATATATTCATATATATATAATTATAAATGTATACATGTATGTGTATCATAGCTATAGAAAGGTAATATTGAAAGCAAGTTGTATTACTTATTTTAAGATGAATAGAATTTGGATTCTTTTATATTTGTTTTTGGTTGAGTTAAGTGGATATTTCTATACACTTTTATAGGAAGTTTCCTTCTTAAGTGGATGAAATTTTGGAGCAATATATTTTAGGGGTCAAGATGATATATGATTAGAATGCTTTGCGAACCAATTAGAGACCTTGAATGAAATAAAGTCTAATATTAGAAAGAAATTAATTATTTTTTGTAATGAATTGATAAATTAAATTAAATGAAAGGAGTTCTATTTGATTAGTATATAGTAAGGATAAATGTACATGGATAATAGAAGAACGTAAGTTGATACTCTTTTAAATTGTTGATTTTTTCGTATTCTCCAATAATTGGATTGTAAATTGGTTGATTGATATCATCCTAATTTTGATTATTATTATGTGAATGGCTTATTAAGTAAATTAACGATTATGTAATGAGTTAGAAAATGTGTAAATCATGCCTCCCTTAGATGCACAGTTGTTTGACCTTACTATTGATTATTGTGGTTGATTTTGTATTATGATGATTTTGGTTATTATTTTAAGGGGGAGCTTTTGGTGTCAAAATGGTTATTGAGAGACTTCCAGAGGCTTGGGGGAAAATAGCTTGAGTTTTGGTTTCACGTTTTAGTCTTTTTGAAAGTGGATTGACTTTGTAAATAAATTGTGTTCATGGGGGTTTTAGCCATGCATTGATTAGTTATCATTATGGTTGATTTTTGTGTGTGAGAGGGTTCAAGCCTCACTTTATATGTATGTGCATGTGATTTGTGATCGTGTGCCACTGGTTAGATTGACTTCTAGAGGCTAGGGGAAGTATCTACATGTTGATTTTTATAAGTTAGTTCATTATTTTGAAATGGTCGTCAATGTTCTTGAAGTGGGTGAAATGTTACTTGTATTGTGTTTATTAGGGTTTAGCCTTGCACTATGGAATTTGTTTTATTATGTAAATCATGTGTTATATGGTGCATGCCTTGCTTTATGTGCTTATTTATATGGCTTTTTAGTTTGTGCAAATTGGCTTTCCCAGTTAGTCACTATGATTCTCTTATTGCTAGTAGGGAAAGTGGCTTCCCATGGGGGTCAGAGCCTAAGTGGTGTCTAGGGTAACCCATGTGGGAGTTGTGTTAATTTAGTGATAACCAAATAAATATTTAGGGGGTTGGGTAGTACTCACATTAATATAATATAATGGATGCTTCTCTCATGGCTCAAGTGCTTGTTTAGGCTTGAGATGAGATGAGAAGGCTTGGAATGGAAAGGTCAACTACCTTGTCTTCATGAAAGGTATGTTGATTTTGCATGACTTAGAATGGGGGTTGAGGATTGGTTGAGGTTTCCAGGGTAACCCAGGAAAGGGGGCAGAACCTAAGAAGATTTGCATTGGGTGACCCATATCAAGCTATGTGATGACACTCTTCCCTATATAAACCTTATATGTCATGTTTGTTTTCCCCTTATTGTTCATGTACCTCTGAAAGCAGTTGTTTCTTTATGTTTTGTTTGTTACTTTGGTATGTTGAAGTCATGATAGCCTTTTTTTTCTTGACTGCTCATGTAGTGGGTCCTTATTGTCATCTCCTAGCACGGGGGGTGGACCTTAGTGTTCCACGTGGTCAAGTTGAATGTGCTATGCACTCCATTGGGTCCCTAGTTCATGTTCATGAGCATGGATGGGGTACTATATGCAGAGTTTCCTGAGCTTGTACCAAACTTGAAGACTACATTGATGTTTTAAAATGCAATCATTTTAGTTGTACTTTATGATGTACTTTTTGTATCCTTCTCTTTTTTATAAGGGAAACTTGAAGTAAACTTGTAAGTTACATTGTAATGATCTACTCCATGTATGGAATGCAGTATATGTATTCATTGATTCACATTTTATGATCTTAAATGGTGTTGTATCTATGAAAACATATAAATTTAATTCTTTGATGCAACAAATGTAGATGAATTCTTGTTATAGTTGTTTTATGATTTATGTTATATTAGTTAATTGGTATATTCATAATGCAGCCATGATACCCTAAAGGAAATAATTAGAGCTTATGTATGTTTAGATGTATTATATGTTAGTGTTGTATAGTTCACATTTCATGTTAGTTTCTTTTATAATAAAAAATTGTGCCATAATTTTTAGTTAGTTGTGTTGTCCTTTGGGGTTTCACGGTGGGGCATTACATATGTTAATTTGTATCATTTTTATTTTATCTGCTATACAGCCCTTTGCTTGAAGCACTGTGATGAGTGTGACACCATTACTTTATCGGACTCTCGATTGTCCTAAGGGACAATAATATGTAGATAGTCTTGCAGAAAAGAGAGCAAGACTTGAGGTAAAAAATAATTTCATTATTGTTATAATATAGTACATGTATATTGATTTTGATGTTAAATTCATAATTTATAAATGATGGTATATAAGTTTCTATTTACTATTCTATCTTGTCAACCATTCACATAATTAATCTAATTTGTGGTTTGAAATTTTATTGTGGAGGAAACTTCAAAGCAAATAACTTCTTCGAGGAGGCTTGATTTTGATGGTTCAACAAAGGATTAGGATATGATATAGATTGATATGTACTTAGGGTTTGATAGATCTTGAGATGGCATATATGCCACCTTTTATAAAACTTGTTTTGAGTAGGCATATGCCAAATTTGTATATGCACAAACACAATTATTCTATAGTTTGATATATAAGAATTGAAATTCGATCTAATTTGTTCCTCATGTGCATGTCTTTCTCCTTTGAATTTTCAAAATGGAATGTATAATTATCTTAGAATGGTTTAAAGTTATGATTGATAATGTATGTTATAGATTAACGAAATTGTATTTTAATAGAATTTATGAATTACAATTGGTATTCCATCTATGTTAGAGTTCATTCATATTAACTTTCACATACATTACATTCCATGAGACCATATTTCTTTGATGATTTTTTTCAAACAATTCATTATCTTTTCTATTGTACCACATTTTTCATACATGTCTACCAATACATTTTTATCAAACACTTAATTTGAAAATACCCATGATTTCAAGCTCTGTTGAATGAATTTATATTTGACATTATTTATTTTTTTGAACTCATATAATGAAGTGGGAAGCTAATTTTTATTTCAAAAGAAGTTAAAATTAATGAAAAATGGATACAACTTAATGAAATGAATGTCATGTTATAGTGTTCATTCGAAAGTAATATAATCATCTTGATAAAAATCAATGTCACTCAATATTCATTTAGGCTTAATAACATGTAAAAGATATTAAATCATCTTGAGTAAGAATCAATATCTTTCAACCATAAGGGTTTGATGTAACCTTCAAACAAAGTCCTTACAACTAAACAAGATACATGTTCATTAGATTATTCATGTGAAATCTATATATGATAATCATGATCAACAGTGAAGACATCACTCAACCATGATGCAACCATTAAATAGACCAAATGAATGTGATAACACCATTAAAAAAACCAAATGCAACTCCATGACATGCATGTTATTCAACCTTAGACATATAATTTGTAATATCGTAATGCACAACAATGAATGTTGCTAACCATAATGCATCAATAAGAAAAATAGGCATACTATATGGGAATTTTTACATTAGGAATGGTCCTCTTTTGCAACCAAACATGTTGAATCACTTTGAGCTACATTGGACTGATGATTTCCCTTAAGAGAGTCCAAAGTGAAAAAAGGTAGCAATCTTTGACGGGCTATTACCTAAAAATTGTGATGCTTATAGACTCTTCATCTAAGGCTACAGGATCATTTTGGGACCTTATTCAATAACCTCTCTCAGTTTTTTCTATCTCAGAGGCGTTTTCTCGTGGTGACGAGTTTTCAATTGAGGAAAAAGTTGTCAAATGCAAGCAGTATAAAGTTGCAAAGTGGTACAACTTTTGTTTTGCAACTCGTATGACCAAATGGATTGTTCCAACACGTCCGTATGGGTACGTTTACACTAGGAATGGTCCTCTTTTACACCCAAACACACTGAATCACTCTAAGCTACATTGGACCAGTGATTTCCCTTAAGAGTCCAAAGTGCTAAAAGGCAGCAATCTTTGACAAGCTATTACCCAAAAATCATGATGCTTACAGAATCTCAATCAAATGATATGGGATTGTGTTGGGACCCTCTGCAATAACCTCTCTTGGTTTTTGCTATCTCAGAGACATTTTCCCATGGTGATGAGTTTTTAGTTGAGGAAAAAGTTGTCAGATGCAAGTAGTGTAAAGTTGCAAAGTGGTGCAACTTTTGTTCTGCAACTCATACAACCAAATGAAATGTTCCAAAATATTTGGATGGGTACATTTACACTAGGCATAGTCCTCTTTTGCACCCAAACATGCTAAATCACTATGAGCTACATTGGACTGATGATTTCCCTTAAGAGTCCAAAGTGCTAGAAGACAACAATCTTTGAAGGGTTATTTATTAGAAATCATGATGCTTACAAAATCTTCGTCTAAGGCTATGGGATTGTGTTGGGACCCTCTACAATAACGTCTCTCGATTTTTTCTCGTGGTGACGAGTTTTCAGTTGAGGAAAAAGTTGTCAAATGCAAGCAATGCAAAGTTGCAAAGTGGTGCAACTTTCATTCTACAACTTGTATGACCAAATGGGTTATTCCAACACGTCCATATGGGTACGTTTACACTAGGCATAGTCCTCTTTTGCATCCAAACATGTTGAATCACTCTGAGCTACATTGGACAGGTGATTTCTCTTAAGAGTCCAAAGTGTTAAAAGGCAGAAATCTTTGAAGATCTATTTCTCAAAAACCATGACACTTACAGACTCTTTGTTTGATTTTATGGGATCATGTTGGGAACCTCTACAATAACCTCTCTCAGTTTTTTCTATCTCAGAGGTTTTTTCTCGTGGTGACGAGTTTTCAATTGAGAAAAAAGTTGTCAAATGCAAATGGTGTAAAGTTGCAAAGTGGTGCAACTTTCGTTCTGAAACTTGTATAACCAAATGGACTGTTCCAAAATGTCTAGATGGGTACATTTATGCTAGGAATTTTCCTCTTTTGTACCCAAATCTGTGCTAATCACTTTGAGCTACATTGGACCGATGATTTCCCTGAAGAGTCCAAAGTGCTAAAAGGTAGCAACCTTTGAAGGGCTATTTCTCAGAAACCATGATTCTTATAGACTTTCCATCTAAGGCTATTGGATTGTGTTGGGACCCTCTACAATAACCTCTCTCATTTTTTCTATCTCAGAGACGTTTTCTCATGGTGATGAGTTTTTAGTTGAGAAAAAAATTATCAAATGCAAGTAGTGTAAAGTTGCAAAGTGGTGCAACTTTCATTTTGCAATGCGTACAACCAAACAGACTATTCCATCATGTCCATATGGATACGTTTACACTAGGAATGGTCCTCTTTTGCACCCAAACATGTTGAACCACTCCGAGCTACATTGGACTGGTGATTTCCCTTAAGAGTCCAAAGTGCTTAAAGGCAACAATATTTGACAAGCTATTACTTAGAAACTATGTCACCTAGAAATAATCCATTTGAGTCTACGGGATCATGTAGGGACCCTCTACAATAACCTCTCTCAATTTCTTATATATCTAAGGCATTTTCCTATGGTGTCAAATTTTTAGTTGATAAAAAAAGGGTCAGATGAATGTGATGTAAAGGTGTAAAGGGGTTTAGGGTTCATTTTGTTCCTCGTGGGTAAGTGAAAAAGTGATTCATTGATTCAAATACACTTAATTCATGAACTACACACATGAATACAAAGTATACGCATTAAAATACATAGGTCATAAAGTATACACTAGAATACTCATAAGTGACAAAGTATACACATAAATTGTAAAGTATACACAATACGCATGATATTATCATTCAATAATTACTATCAAATATAGGATTATAAAATTCCATATAGGCATACAACAAATGACCCTAATACATAGTCATTTCTCAGTAGGGGGAGGAAATAGATCATGTGTTGCCTTCGTGGTCAGAATAGTCTTCCAGAATAGTAGCATGTTGACGTTCTAGAGTGGCAAGCACCTATACAAACCATCAAGGTAGTAGTTAAAATACATACAATAGAAAAGATGCTTAGAATAACAAATCTATATTATTATAAACAGCCTAAGTAATGATGAAATGGTAATGCAAACTAGAAAAGATGCTTAGAATAATAAATCTATATTATTCTAATCTATCGCATACCTCTACCAAAGGATCAAAGTTGGCTATTGTTTTAGTAGCTCCATGATCAATAGTGCCAAGAACATCACAATATACTTCAAATAAGAAATCTATATGGTCAAAATAGAAAATATGCTTAGACTAACAAATCTATATTATTCTAAACAACCTAAATGATGAGGAATTGGTAATACAAACTAGAAAATATGCTTAGAATAGAAAATCTATATTATTCTAAACAACCTAAATAATGAACCTTCACAGATAAACAATATCATACTTATTGGGCATGCAAAAAATGATCCACTCTCAAGTGTGCCTGAAGGGTCATCTCTTACCTTCAGAGTTTCTAATAATGCTTCATGATCAGCACTACTAATTGTCCATAGTTTTTTGTTTTTGGTCTAGTATGATGTCTCAATAACTTAACATTTTTTGCTATAACAAGGTGTGAATACATGATAATGGTTTTATGTTTCTCACAGTCTTCAAATGCAAGTACGCCATTCTTTCTAATAATATATGTTCACAAACAAGTTCCAAAAATAACAATTGAACCTATGTGACCATAAGTTTTTTATCAACATCTAAATATACTTAGAATAACAAATCTATATTTCGTCTAAACAACCTAAATGATGATGAAATGGTTATGCAAAATTTCATAGATTCTTAGAATATTAATCTATATTATTGTAAACAACCTAAATAATGATGAAATGGTAATACAACCAAGTTCGAGAAACAACTAAACTTGTAGGATACATGAACCCATCATCATCTTTCATCAGTTGTGTTAGATTTTTCTTTCCCTGTACACATCGTGCCAACCAATAGTTTGATCCCTCTTCATTCCCCTACAGTGCTACAACTACATAGACATGTCTTGGTTATACAAGATCTAAAAGATGATCATAGTCAAGTGAACTTTCTATTACATCTTCTAATGAGGATTGTGCTATAGATAAAGAGGTTAAGTACTGTGGAATCCATGTATCTAACCACTCACATTAACATTTAACATTTTCATTCTCACTATTTTCAATATTTTCAATAACAATTTCATTTTGAACAACATTTTCATTGTCAATAACAATTTCAGTTTCAACCACATTTTTATTGTTAACATTTTCATTCTCAAAGTTGTTCACATTTACATTTTCAATTTCAACGTTTTCATTTTCAATTTCAATATGATGTTCAATATTTTCAATTTCTATTTCATCTTCACTTGAATTAACATTTAATGGTTCGAAAGAAGCTTCAATTTGAATATTTTGCATACCTTGTCTTCTTTTCCTATGAATTTCTCTATCTTTTTCTCTATATGCTTCAATTTGATCTACTATAAGTTTCCTTTTACCTTTTTTCTTATGCCAATTGTTGCTCCCCATTGCACAAACAAAAAAAACACACACAAATGATTGAAATTCTAGAAAAGGTGTTAGAGAATCTTTGAAAAGCTGAATTTTGTCTGGTGTAGACAGAAAGAATGAGAATTTCACAACAAAAAGAATGTAGGGACCGTTGAAATACTCAAAACAGTCCCATTTTTGTTTTTTATATAACTTACAAAACGGATATATGTTATGTTTTCCACTTGGCATGCCCACAAGTCTACACAATCCTCAAGAAGGAAACAAATATCTATTACCTCCAGTCTTATAAATTACAATGTCATAATATATATTTTTATTATATATTAATATACTATGTTAAATTGTTAAATTATTATATATTAATATACTATATTTTAATATATATTATATATCATAGTATATTATATTTTAATATATAATATATATTAATATATATTGTTTTTTAATATATATTGTTGCTCATCCATGTAAGACCCCACCTCGAAGGGAACGATGTTAGCATGAGAAGGAAGAACCATTGAGAGAAAATTAAGAAGAAAAAGACTACTTCTTGAAGGAATTAAATATGCAAATAGGAGGATGGATAAATATTGGAATCAAACCAAATACATCTTTTGGAAGTTCTAAGTGTAGCCCTATTTGACTTAGAAGGGTTTGAGGTTTTTTTATTGATTGGCTTATTATGTTTGAGTAGAATCCAATTGTAGGAAATGTGATGTGAGTTTGGTTGCGGATGGAACCCTTGGTTAGGATCAAAATTCGTATGGATTCTTGTGTGGGTTTTAAAAAGGGATTATTGAGTCAATTTCCTTGGTTTTTGAACAAGAATAGACCCATAGGACCTATACCTATAGGTTTGGAACCTTTTTGACATGTGAACTTTTCTTTGGAGTGTGAAAAGACCCCTCAAAAGTCCACATTCATGAATGTGACGAATTCAAAAAATGTTGGGGCTTGGGAAGAGTGACTTGTCACTTTCAACCTCCCACTTCCCAAAAGTTCTTGGAATTGGCACAAGACTCACACATGTGTGAGCACTTATGGGAAAGAGTGTAGGTTTGGATGAATGAATGAATTATTTTACTAACGTCCATGAGACCATCAGCCTATGGGACCCAAAGTTTGATCTTTAACCATTTTTTGGTTCCTTTCAATGTTTGCTCTCCTATTATGAATCTTGATCAAGAATTTGGTCATCTTGAGGAGTCTTGCCTCTTTAAAAATCTCATTTAGACTATCCACCTTTAAGTTTCTCTCATACTGGATATGAATGTCATCATAAGCTGCACATTCGAAGATAAAGTGACACTCTGTCTCAACCACCCCCTTGCTGCAAAAAATACAAATTATTTGTTCCTACTCTTCCTTGGGGACAATCCACCTACTTGTCTCACATCTAAGATGATGAGACCCAGTCCTTAGTTGTGCAATGAGAAGCCTTGCCTTACCTTTAATTGGAAGCCTTAGGTAGTCCTTTTCATCATGCTCCCACATGGGGTTGAACTCTTTGACATAATGTGCCCTTTTGCGACCAAGCTACTTAGCCCACATAACAGCTCTAAAAATTTTGAACATAATTTTTTGTATCTCCCCATTAGTGTTAGGCCAATCTTGTAACTTAATGTCCCACTTTCTCAACCAATTGTTATTTTGTTTCATCCAAGTATTCTTCCTATGGTTTAGCTCCTCCTCAATAACTATTTTTGGCTAGCATTGCACATCCATGTTTTCAAATTTTTTAAATAGCTTATTAAGTGGATCACGGCTGATGCCTCCATTGGAAACACCCCAGCTTCAACCAAAAGGATCTCATAGGGAACCGAAGACTTGACTTTGATACTTGTAGTGATTAAGTGCTTTTGAATTATTTCAACTTGCCTCCACTTGTGGCTTGACATGATACTTCCCTAAACTTCACAACCATAAAGGACAAATGACATGACCAACAAAAAATAAGATGGAATATTTGGGCATTGCCCACTTCTCCTCTTGGAGAACTTGAGTAGAGATGGTAAAAAGAAGAAGAAGAGGAGAGGATTCTACCTCTTGGGAAGAGAGTGATCAAGATGGCTTGGTTTGGAGAGGAAGGATGGATGAAAGAGTTCAATCCCTTCACCTAAAAGAGAAGAGATAAGTTTATCCCTTTGCTTTACTCCCATTGTTCACTTGTTTAAACTATGTGGTAAGATGATGACATGTTGTATAGTCCACTATGAATATGGCAAGTAGAAAACCTACATGCATGTAATTTTTCAATCATTTTATCCTTATTTCTTTGTAATATTTGAGAAGGCCCTATTACATCATCTTGGGGCTAAAATAATTCCTTGCTCGAGAGTATGGCTAGAGCCCATGAGGCTCCACGATGCCATTATAGTAGGGTGGAGAGCAAGCCTTAAACAGTTGTGTGTCCTTCATTATATTTCTTTAAATCTATTTGTAATATGGAAAGTTGATATTTTGATGTAACATGAAAGAAGATGAAAAACTTGAGCAAGTATATGTTATTTGGTTTACCAAGATCCTTCCTATTATGGTAGGAACATACATATAATAGGCGTTTCGGTTGTGAAGCTACATATTTCTGACTTTCTATAATTCTACAACAATCTATTTGATTAGAAAATAGGAATTATGTATGTCTTGTATGATTGGTACATTTTAAAGGAAATTTGTTATTAAAGAATACACAGACTTTACAAAAATATTTTTTTCTTCCTAAATATATTTCTTATGATCAAAATGGAAATTATGGTATTCTACTACGTTATATGTGCATTCTATTCAAATTCCTTGTCATAGAAAGTGAAGAGAAAAATAAAATAAAATGTATTGTTCTTCTAAGTAATTTATGCATCATGTTGTTCCTTGTTCAAAATTTTTACTTTCATATATATATATACAACCTTCTTTAAGAACAATGTTGATGCAAAACTATAAAAGAAGGTGAAAAGACTTAGTTTGATCAAAAAAATTGAAATTATCCCTTCTCAAGATTTAAGCACTCATTGGAGAATTTAACTGAATAGAAAAAATGGGGGAAACTCTTTATCATATGTGCATACAGATTATTAGATACACGGTTTTGAATATATATAGTTTTATGATTAAAAATGTTGATTATAGATATACAGCATGATAGTTTCTTACCTAGTGTTCATTGCAATGGAAGGGTAATTTTAAGTTAAGTAGGAAATGGTTCCCTATGAACCTTATATGCATGTCCTTTTTCCTCTATAAAATAATTACAAGCATTTTTACTACCCGTAGAGTGCAAGATGAAATATTGGGGGTGTTAGAAACCCATACTAAAATATAGTAAAACACGGTAATAGAAAATCTTATATAAATTAATGTTACGCGGGTGTGAATGAAGATCAACACGCTTGATCAGACCTGTTAAGAGTAAACCGTTGATGTGGCATCTAGTCACCATACTCCCCCCCCCAGCCTCTGTTATAAAGCCACAGGTTGGAATCCCTTCGCCTAGCCCATAAAGCATGACCATGAAATGCAATATATGGGTTGTCATTGTTATAATATGATGTCAAATAGGACTCTAATTTTGTATGTGTCATACAAGCAATATTCAATTAGGACTCAGATCTTATATGTGTCATGCATGTGGTAGAGTGAGTCATATTGTGCTGACTAAGTAAATTATTAAGTGAGTCATATTGTGTTGACTTAGTAAATTATTAAGTGGTTCATAGTAGAATCAAATTGGACTCTATATGTGTCAATCTTGTAGATGATTAAGAGCCACATATAGGCTTAGTCAATAATATGACTATAGTGGTGGCATTGTGAGGATTGGAGGTGGAAAATCTGAGAACTTAATTATAGCATTAAGTTTCTCAAATTTTTATATAAATAGAGGAGCATTCCCTCATTTGTAAGTAGTAGAAAGAAGGCTAAAGGCTAGAATAGTTTTGAGAGGTATTCTTTCCCTCCTTTTGAAGAAGGGGCTAGATCTCATTTGAGGTTGTTGTAACTGTGTAATTTTCCTAAGAATCAATATGAAAGATATTTTGTCTATGGTTTTTTACTAGTATATTTTTACCAAGTTTTTCCACGTAAATCTGAGTGTTATGCGACTTTGTTCTTCTCTGCAATTTTCTACACTTGTTATATTTTTTCATACAATTGGTATCAAAGCATAGGTTATTTGTGTAGAATTTGTTTAATTGGAGAGGTGAGCAATGGCAAGAACTACTATTACTAGATTTGAGGTGCATAAGTTGGATGACCTTCTAATTTTTCTCTATGGAAGCTTAAGATTCAAGCTTTGCTAGTGAAGGATGGATGTGACAAATCTCTTAAAGGAGTAGCATCTAAACCTGCAAATATGAGCATGTCAGATTGGAATACCATGGATAGCATGGCTAGAGCAACAATCCAGTTATCTTTAGTAGATTCAGTTCTATTCAATGTTACATAAGATAAATTTGCTCATGACTTATGGAATAAGCTTGCAAAGTTGTATGAGATAAAGTCATTGGCAAACAAAAAATTTCTACGAAGATGGTTGTATAATTTGAGGATGCGTGACAATTCATCTATCACGAATCATCTCAATGATTTCAACACACTGACAAACAAGTTGACTTTAGTGGCTGTGAAAATTGATGAAAAAGATAAGGCAACAATATTACTATGCTCCTTGCCAGATAGTTGGGATCAGTTGGTTATGGCTCTCAATAATTCTGCACCAAGTGGGAAGTTGTTCTTTGAAGATGTGGTGGATTCTTTAATCTTTGAAGATTCAAGGCGAAAGACATCTCAAGGATCCTCTTCAAATGAAGCCCTTTTTGCAAGAGGTAAAAATTAGGAAAGAGAAAATATTGAGCGTGGAAAAATCAGGTCCAATTCCAAGGGGTGGAAAAAGGTAAAGTGTTGGAACTATGGGGTATGTGCAGGATCATGATGGGCCAAAAAGTGGCGATATGTAAGCCATATGATGGCCCATGTGGCTGACAACTTTTTTTTTACCCAAAATTGATGAAATGAAAAGGGTTTTTAGAAGATATTCTCAGCTTTCCACCAATATAAATTATGCTTTACTTTGAATTTAATAAATTATTATTATTCATTTTCTATTAGAATTACGAATAAAGTCTTGATTGATAGGCTGATTCAAAAAAATCTATCACTTTCAAACGGTATCACATTTTTTGAATCTGAAACATGCGTCACATTCTATGCTTCACATACTATAGGATTAAAAAAAAAAAAATTAATTTCATGAATTTTTGACCAAGTTAAGGTGGTTAGATAGACGAGCTTTTATATTTTTTAAAAGTTGTAATAAAAAATTCATAATTAATTATTTACTTGGAAAAAAATTATAAAAAAATATGCATCACATCGGGACATGAGTCCTCTACTTATATCTAAAATATTATAGAAAAATATTATCATTTTATTGTGGTTAGGGTGGTCAGACAGACACCTACTTCTTATTTTTACCCTGAAATTTAAATACTACTGCATTGAAATTTCAAATTTTCAACAAATAGATTTTTATTTTTTTAATAAAGGTCTAGTAGTTTAGAAACTACATTCAATTTTCTACAGATTCTATTTTTACATTTTTTTGAAATAATATAGATAACTTATTCAAATTTTTATGTCAAGTTGTCTAACTCTAATTTTCTGTCTTTTTATTGCCACTTAAGGGCCTGTTTTTTCCATGATGATCCTGCACATACCCTATGGAAAAAATGGGCATGTCAAGATGGATTGCAGGTTGCCAAAAGCAACCAAGGAGAATCCTAGTACACTAGCATCTGAAGCAAACACTGCTAAAGTTCAGACACCATTGGAAGATGGAGAGGTATTAATTGCTAATCTAAGAAGCTCTTTACTTCATGTTTGGATTCTTGACTCTGGTGCCTCTTTTCATATGACACCACATAGAGACTAGTTTTCTAGTTATCGTTCTTGTGTTGGTGGTATGGTTTACATGGGAAATGACAACCCATGTGAAGTTGTTGGTGAAGGAGAGGTAAGAATCAAGATGTTTGATGGAGTAGTGAGAACTATTCAGCATGTTAGGCATGTACCCGGTTTAAAAAAAAAATTACTTTCACTTGGAGTGTTTGATGAACAAGGTTATCATTTCAGTGGTGAAAATAGTTGTCTCAAGGTAACAAAGGGATTTTTGGTTGTGCTAAAAGGAGAAAAAGTTGGAAATCTCTATAGGTTGGTTGGACAAACTAACATTGGAGAGGCTGTTGTGGTATCTAATGCAAAGATGGACTCATTATCAACCTCGCATCAAAGGCTAGGCCACATGAGTGAACGAGGTCTTAAGGTACTACTAGATAGACATCTTCTCTCAGGTGCAAAATCTAAAGATTTGGGTTTTTGTGAACATTGTTTGTTTGGGAAACAAAATACACTGAGTTTTTATAGAAGTACTACCAGAAGAAAAGATGTATTAGATTCAATTCATTTAGATACTTGGAAACATCCTATAACATCTATTGGAGGTTCATCATATTTTGTTTCATTTATAGATGATTATTCCCATAAGGTGTGGAATTATCTTCTCAAGAAGAAATCTAAAGTGTTTTCTTGTTTCAAGAGGTTTAGGGCTCTAGTAGAGAATAAAAAAGGTAAGACAATAAAATGTCTGAGAATTGATAATGGAGGTGAGTTTTGTTCAGCAGAATTTAACCAGTTTTGTAGTGAGCATGGCATTGCAAGGCAATTGACGGTTGCGAGGACACCACAAAAAAAATGTGTTGTTGAACACATGAACCGTACAATTATGGAGTGAGCCAGATGCATGTTGAGCACTGTTGGTTTGGAGCAGAAATTTTGGGGTGAGGCTGTAAATACGACTTGTTTCTTGATCAATAGATCTCCCACTACTGCTCTTGATAATAAAATTCCTGAAGAGATATGGAAAGGTAAACCAGTTGATTATTCATTTCTCCATGTTTTTGGTTTTGATGCTTACATACATATTCCTAAAAAGAATAGAAATAAGCTAGACAAGAAGTGCACAAAATGTTTTTTTTTTGGCTATGTAGAAGATACAAAGGGGTACAAATTGTGGGATACTGCTACCCACAAGATTATTGTTAGCCAAGATGTTTATTTTAATGAAAAATCAATGCAAAGAGGTGAAGAACAACAAGGTATGGAAGTTATTGCAGTAGAGGTGGAAAAACATGATGATTATCTAGATGTGCTTGATGAAGAGCAACTAGATAAAGATCAACCAGAAGAACAACAACCAGTTGAGACACAGGGTGAATAACCAACTGTTTTAAGGAGATCCATTAGAGTAATCAAACCACCTATAAAGTACTCTCTTGTAATTATGCTTATGCATTGATAACTGATGTTGGTGAACCTAGTTCATATCAGGAGGCTTGTGAAGTTGAATGTGCAAGAAAATGGAGAGTTTCTATGGAAGATGAGATGGAAGCTCTTCATAAGAACAAGACATGGGAGCTTGTTACATTACCTAAGGGGAGAAAATCTATTGGGATGTTCAAGTGGGTCTTCAAATTGAAGAGGGATATAAATGACAATTTGGAGAGATACAAAGCTCATTTGGTGGAAAAGGGGTATGCACAGAAGTCTGGTATTGATTTTGACGAAAAAATTTCACCTATTGTATGATTAAGTACTCTTAGAGTTGTTTTAGCTCTTGTTGCTAGTCTTGATTTGGAGTTAGAACAATTAGATGTTAAAACAGCCTTCCTGCATGGTGATCTCTTTGAGGAGATTTATATGCAATAGCCAGAAGTTTTTGAGGAAAGAGGCAAGGCGAATCTAGTTTGCAAGTTGATAAAATCTGTGTATGGTTTGAAACAGGTGCCAAGGTGTTGGTACAAGTGGTTTGATTCCTTTGTGATCAGTTTAGGTTTTAGTAGATGTGAGGCTTCAATCATTGTGCCTATGTTCAAAGGTATGATGATGGAAGTTTTATTATTCTACTACTGTATGTTCATGATATGTTGGTAGCAAGTCCCAGTATGTATAAAATCATCCATTTGAAAACTCAGCTTGCTAGGGACTTTGAGATGAAGGACTTAGGCAATGCAAATCAGATTCTTGGAATGAGGATACATAGAGACAGAAATAATAGGAAATTATGGTTGTCATAGAAAACTTATGTGGAGAAGGTTCTACGGTGCTTCGATATGCAAAATGCACAACCAGTTAGTACTTTATTTCCTATTCATATTAAATTATCTTCGGAACAGTGCCCTAGTACAGAAGCAATGAAGACACAAATGTCTCATGTACCGTACTCATCAGTAGTTGAAAGCCTTATGTTTTCCATGATGTGCACCAAACCAGACATTGCACAAGCAGTGGGAGTTGTCAGAAGGTACATAGCGAATCCTAGTATTGATCATTGGACAACTGTGAAGTGGATTCTCAGATATTTGAGAGGCACTTCAGATGCTGCTATCTGTTATAGTGGGATTAGTCTTCAAGTTAATGGGTATGTGGATGCAGATTTTGGTGGAGACAGAGATAAAAGAAATTCTACAACAAGTTATATTTTCTCTTTAGTTGGAGGTGTTGTTAGTTGGGTGTCAAAGTTGTAGACAGTGGTGGTATTGTCTACTACTGAGGTAGAATATATGGTAGCAACACAAGCTAGCAAGGAGGCAATCTAACTTCATAGACTTTTGGGTGAATTGCATGTGAAGCAAGATAACATGGTACTGCATTGTGACAATCAAAGTGCTTTACACTTAGCACAGAACTCAACATACCATTCCAGAACAAAGCATATTGATATTCAATATCACTTTGTTCGTGAAGTGGTGGAAGGAGAACAATTCTCTTTGACCAAGATTCACACTGATGTAAACCCTGCGGATATTATGAGGAAACCTATTGGTAGAGAGAAGTTCATTTGTTGCAAAACTTCTCTTGGTCTGCAAATTATGTGATAATAGGCAGCATTGGCAATGGTCTTTCAGTAGAGGAATTATTCATGAGTTTGAAATTTGACTTCAAGTGAGAGAATATTAGAATATGAAGTCAAATTAGACTCTAATTTTGTATGTGTCATACAAGCAATATTCAATTAGGACTCTACTCTTATATGTGTCATATTAGGACCCTACTCTTATATGTGTCATACATGTGGTAGAGTGAGTCATATTGTGTTGACTAAGTAAATTATTAAGTGATTCATAGTAAAATCAAATTGGACTCTATATGTGTCAATCTTGTAGATGATTGAGAGCCACATATACGCTTAGTCAATAATATGACTATAGTGGTGGCATTGGAAGGATTAGAGGTGGCAAATTTGAGAACTTAATTATAACATTAAGTTTCTCAAATTTGTATATAAATAGAGGAGCATTCCCTCATTTGTAAGTAGTAGAAAGAAGGCTAAAAACTAAAATAGTTTTGAGAGGTATTCTTTCCCTCCTTTCGAAGAAGGGACTAGATCTCATTTGAGGTTGTTGTAACTCTGTAATTCCTGAGAATCAATACGAAAGATAATTTTTTTCGTGATTTTTTACTGGTATATTTTTACCAAGTTTTTCCACATAAATTTGAATGTTATGCGATTTTGTTCTTCTCTATAATTTTCTACACTTGTTATATTTTTCCGTACAGTCACACCTTCTTGTAGGTTCCACCATTCTCTGCAATCTCTCTCGACTTCCCCAGCCTCCATCAACGGTTCTTTTTCATTTCCTCAGCACCGCTGCTAAGTCTCTATACCTCTGCCCTAGTTAAACACATGAAAAGGATAGTGGAATAGAAAGGAGTGAAGGCTCACACCTTGTGTGGGCATAACGATAGAGTTCAAAACTGTCGTTCTATCTTCATCCCATAAATTTCTTGGCATTACATATTGCATCTTGGACAACCATTAGATATTTAGATGTAATAAAATAAAGTAAAAGTCAGAGTGGCAAATACCATATTAATTCACAGTTGTCTTTAATATATTCTACTTGGGAAGTGTCAGTTTTTATAGCATTGGTCTTCTTTGAGGGAAATAATTCTAGCCATTGTCTTGTCAAGAATAGTCAGCTTTCTCTGCAACGGAGGAGTGGGCCAGAAAGAGGTCTATCCAAACTCTTCCCACATTATGCTTTTTTGGAGAATTTAGGAATTTGGTATGTCCAAATCTTCATCGTGTTTCCCCAGCTTCTAAGTATTATCATCTGATTCATTACCATTTCCCTCGCAATTGGCCTTGTCAAATTAGAATAACCAAATGAATAGTAGTACATTGACGTAGAGAAATGGCATCCTATCGCTTTCAATTTTATTTCCCTCTCCCATCAAAACGTGAGTTTTTTTATCTGCACACGATAAATGAAAAGGATACCAAGTCAACCCATCACGTACAGTAGTTGTCAGCATCAACACCAACCCCTGCCAATTCAGTTCCGTGGATTCATCTTCTTGCAGGCGTTTGCTTTTATTCATAAAAGATGCTGACAACTACTGTACGTGATGGGTGTGCAAATCTTTTCTTTGGTTGTTGGGTTAACTACATACTAACCTCTTTGACGAATGTTGATTTTAACATTAAAATTAACTCCTTAATATCAATTTGTATCGATGTTAGAATGGCATGGAAATGCGTGCAGACGCCCATGTATGCATTACAGTAAACAAGAGTCGTCAGCCTTTATTTAGAACTGATAACCAAGTCAGTCTGCCTCCACCAAACAGATAAGACATAACAAGCTCGCCATCTGCCATAGTCGATAATCAAAACAGCAAGAAAGAAAAAGAAACAAGAGGGGTTCAAAATATTGCAAATAGCAGTGCAGTTGCATATCTTCCTCTTATTCATTGCTCTATACTCCATTAAATTATAAATATAATAATATAATCTGAATCAGCTGACATGAAACATTCATGGTAAATTTGTAAAGTAAATAGGCTAGTTATCACAAATGGGTAATATGGGAGAAGCATTACTACCATATATTTGTCGGTAAACATTGAAATTATTACCAACTGAATGGTACTTGCATTAATGGGAAATGGCGTGCTATCAATTTGTACACAGTAATCTTCCTGAAAATATAAGTGTTTGAGGAGGTGGGCATGTCAGCAAACTCTTCGGGAGCACCTCCAGTAAATCTGCATCTACACCACACCATTTCAGCATGCATTTATTCCTTCCTATATTATCATCATTCTTGTAATTAGGGGAGAGGGGCCAGTAGTCGTGCGGGCTAATTTCGTCAACATGTAGCAATTGACTGGAATATCGTAGAACCTTCGTTTTTTTTCAACATGTGGACTAGTCTCTTATCTATCTATAACTAAGGTTTGGAGGTGTGATTCATCATGCAACTCGCCACATCAGCACATCTATTGAGAAGTGTCTAAAATCTGACTTTTTAAAGATTTGACCAAAATTTAATCATGGAAACCCCATAATTGAACAAAAAAATACCATTTATTGCTTGTAAAATATCATATTTTTATTTAAAATATGATAATATGCAACATAAATGGACCAAATACTTATTGGTAACCATAAATCTTTGATATCTCTATCTTTTATTTTCAATGCATATAGACCAATAGTTGAACACAAAAAAACTATTTGTTGTTATAAAAACAACACATAATTATTTAAAATACAACTTATACCAAACAAAAATGGACCAATAGTTGAACACTAAAACTTTTTGAAAATCTTTCACATTTAATGAAAAAATACATGGTATTTATTGTACTCACCTTTAATATTTGTGATAGGACAAACTATTAATATAAAATACTCCAATACTTGTTTAAATGAGTGTCTTATTTTATTAAATGAGCATTTTATTTTTTAAATTACACACTTATAGTGGATAGTTGTGATATTTTATTTGAGACAAAAAAATACTTATTTCACTTCTTCATGAATGTATTTATGTTTTTTTAATATAACATTTAAAGGTTCTCATGTGTTCAAGTATGGGTCCACTTTTGATCAACATTTGGTTATTTTTTAATTTATATTTAGATTATTTATTTACAATATATAATATAAATATGTGGTAAGACTAGGTATTATAATCACAATTGAATGCACGACTATTGGACCCTGCACGACTATTGACCCCTCTCCCCTAAATAGGGAGGAGGTGGGAAATATATCCCCACATTCTTGAGAAAAGATTCTTTTAATTTCAAATATGGAAATGTGTAAAGGGAAAAAGGTCCTTGAAATACTAAGGAATTTTTAAAAAGGAATAGTTCTCCTTGTCTATTCTTCCCTTAAAAGAGAAATTGCAATAATGTAAATATAGAAGGATTGTAATAAGATTTAAAAGTACTTTTTTTAAAAGAGGAAGGCTTCTGTCAATTGTTATTATTTTTATTATTTTATTTTAAATAATAAAATTAATTTTGTATGAATTAATATGTATTTAATTATATATGTTAATTATTTACATATATATGTTATTATTAATTCTTGTAATTTTTTTTTAAAATTTAGAATAAATATATATATATATATATATATATATATATATATACATATAGATATGTTATTTATATATTTATTTAAGGTGGATAAGTAATTAAATTATTAATGGTTAAAATATAGATAAATATAAATAATAATTTAACGATCAATGTAAATTATAAACATTCTACTTATTTTTGTTTTTGATTTTCAAAATAAAATGTTAGAGGTGTGTTTTATTGGTAAATCGTCATGGTGTCATAAGAAAGGTAGGGATAACAAGTAAAATAATGTTCTTCAACTAAACCTTAAGATTAATAGTAAATCAAGTTGATGATATTTATATGATTTCCCCATGTGAGAACCCTTACCATGGAGTTCTAGCAAGGACATTAACTTTCATGCAAAAATGGGCATCAACTTTTGACGAGAAGTTATGATTTTAGTAAAGTCTATATTCAAAGTCAACCCAAACTTGTTTTCATTCCCTTACCTCGCTCTCGAGCAACATGTCAATGATGGTGTTGCACAAGCTACATCACCCAATGCACATTGTATGTATCATTCACGTGTATGATTATTAAATGATAGTCTTTTGTAATATTGTTTCAAAAAAAAATTGGTTGGATTTTTCTAGTGAATTTTTTTTTAGGCATGATAGTCCACCTATAAAAAATAATAAAGGATATTCGTTCATAACAGATATCCATCTATAACGGATATCTATGATTTGAATTTTAAGAATTATTATTTCTTATGATATATGATATATATATATATCATATATACTAATATTAATTATATATTATTATATATTATATATTAATATTATATTGATTTATATAATATATAATATATCAATATATATATATATATATATATATATATATATTATCCCACTCTCCCTCTCTCCCTCTCCCTCTCTCCCACTCTCCCTCTCCCCCATATATATATAATCCCACTCTCCCTCTCCCACTCTCTCACTCTCCTCCCTCCCTCTCTCCCAAGTTGTCTCTCTCTACATCTCTCCTACTCTCTCACTCTCTCCATCTCTTCCACTCTCTCCCTCTCTCCCACTCTCTCTCTCTCTCCCTCTCTTCATCTCCCTCCCTCTCTCCCTCCTCTCTCCCTCCCTCTCTCCTAAACCCTAAATCCTCTCTCTCTCCCACTCTCCTCTCTCCCTCTCTCCTCTCCTCTCCCTCTCCCTCTCTCCTAAACTCTCTCTCCTCACTCTCATTATCTCCCTAAACCCTAAACCAATCTCCTCCCTCCCTCTCCCTCTCCCTCTCCTCTCCTCTCTCTCCTTCTCCCTCCCACTCTCCCACTCTCCCTCTCCCCCACTCTCCCTCTCCCTCTCCCTCTCCCTCTCCCACTCTCCCTCTCTCCCTCTCCCTCCCTCTCTCTGTTTCAGGTCTTTCTCTCTCTCCCTCTCTTTATTATATAATGATTAAATATATATTAAAGATCTGAGAGGGAGATGGAGACTTCAAAGGGAGACTATGTATTCCATGAATTTTATAATATATTTAATAGATATACAATATATCTAGAATATAAATAATATATATTATAGTATATATTATATATAATATATATTATAATATATCTAATATATAATATATATTATGGTATATATTATATATAATATATACTATAATATGTTTAATATATAATATATATTATATAAAGTATATATGAAATACATTATAGTATATTTATATATAATAAATTTACAATAGAGAAAATGGATATCCATTTATGACGGATATCCATTATTAACTGCATTGGATTTGAAGCCTCGTGAAAATCAAAATGTTGTTACAAAATGAATATCCATTTTGTTGAGGAGAAACCCTACCTCATTTTCAAAGGGAGACTACGTACTAAATATATTATATAATATATTGCATAATATATTATATATTATATATTATATTATATACTATATACTATATTATATATATAATATAATATATTTTATATATTAAATATATTATATAATATATATTAAAGAAATATATTATATATTATATATTATATATTAAAGAAATATATTATATATTATATATAATATAAAGTATATGTGAAATTTAATATTGTATATTTATATAAAATAAATTTATTATATAATAAATGGATATCTGTTATTAACATATATCTATTTCTTTGAGGACTTTATAATGTTAAATCTTCCTCAGGTATGGGTTTTTGCTTTTTTTCTAAATAGTGATTAATTTGAGTTTTTTTTTTGCATTCTTTGTAGTTTTATTGAATTTTTTCATTTCTATCTAAACTTACAAAAAAAAATTAAAACCTAGTTAGTTGAAAACAAACAAAAAAAATCAAACAAAAAAATTGAACCTTCATTACAAGAAAAAAAAAAAGAAGCATAAAATTGAACCTAGCATACTAAACAAACATAAAATAGAATCTTCATTACCCCCTTTTTTGCATTTTTTTATACTATTTTACATTCTTGTCTATTTTTACTTATTCTTTATCACTTATTCTCATGTTTCTTAAATTCTTGCTTTGTTTCTTATTCTTAAGTTAGTATTTCTTTGCTAAACAATTTGCTTTTTAATTTTTTAATTGTTTTGACTCTCCTCAACTCTCAAAATAGAAATGATCCTTGTTGGAAGTGCTTTGAATTTCCAATACTTGGTGAATCTGGATCCATTGTTAGTACTGACCAGACAAAACTTGTTCCTGCAACCATAGGGAAATGGGTGAAGTGAATGGGTAATAATCGATGGGCTATGTAGGAGGCTATCATATTCTATCATATACAAATGATAGCCTCCCGCACAACCCATCAATTATTGCCCATTAACTTTTCTCATTTCCCTATGGCTACAAGGACAAGTTTTGTTTAACCATTACTAACTATGTATACAGACTCACAAAGTATTGGCAATTTGGAGCTTAACACTTCCACCTTTGTTGAATCAATGTGGAGCTTAACACTTCCACATTGCAATGAGGTAAAAATTTAATGTACTTTTAAATAAGATTTCACATCACTTTAACAATTATTATTTTTCCATTTACATGCCTTAGACATAAATGAGATTTACACATTTTTCAATTTGTATTCAATTAAGTCATTTATATTGAATGGTTTAAGGGTATTTTTACACATGTATCTTACATTTTCAAATTATAAATTTAATGCAGGTTCACTCATATCTAAATCATGGATCCACACTCTCCAGCTCCACCCACTCCACCTCGTAACCTCCGCCACCACTTGCATCTGATGGTGCTCGCTTTTGAGAACAAGTCGATGTGAATGTTAGAACCATTCAGGATCAAGTTAACATTATTCAAAATGAAGAATGTGCACCCATTATTGAGGCGGTTTGCATCAAAAATGCAAACTGTTGTTGATGTGGTTAGGTCCATGGAAGTGGACTTATATGAGCACCAACGATGGCTAGAGGAAAGGAGATAGTCCCAATCTAAAGAGGAAAACACAAAGAAATGAAGAGATGCAATTGAGAGTCACAAAACTTTCTTAATACAATGATCTTATTTTTATAAAATTAATGATCTTGGATGGATATTTTATAAAGAATTTTTTTGGATGGATATTTTATAAATAATTGGGTTGGATGGATATTTATAGTGTTGAATTTATGAATATAATAGTATAATGATGAGACAAAAATTTAGTAATAAATATTAAATAATCTATTAATTTAGTGTTTGTTCATATATAGTGTGCATATGTAGTGTTTATTCATGCATCATGGTTGACTGGTGTCTTATTTGTTGATCATAATTATTGTATAGATTTAACATGAACAATCTAATTAACATGTATCTTGATGTATTATAAGGATTTTGTTTGAAAGTTTCATCAAACACCTTTGGTGTACATAATGTTCTTGTTTATGTTTCATGATTGGAAGATAGTGATTCTTATTCATGATGATTTTATACCTTTTACATGAATGATCTAATGACATGTTATTAGAATTGAAGGTTTTAATGGCATGAATTTTGAATTGAGTTGTAATGGTTTTTTTTATGGTTGTATCACTTCTTATTCTAGAGGGTCCCAACATGGGAAAACACTCTTCCTCTCAACTCTCGAGATCTCTCTTTCTTAGGTCTCTCCCTCTCTCCCTCTCTCCCTCTCCCTCTCTCTCTCTTCCTTTATCTCTCTTTGTCTCTCCCTCCCTCTCTCCATCTCAACTCTTTGCCAGTCTCTCCCTCTCACTCTCAGGTACCTCCCCCCTCTCTCTCTCAAGTCTCTCAGAGCTTCCTCTCTCCCTCCCTCTTAATTCTCTCTCTCTCTCTCTCTCTCTCTCTCTCTCTCTCTCTCTCTCTCTCTCTCTCTTTGCCTCTCGCTCTCCCTCTCCCTCTCAACTCTTTCTCTCTTTCTCTCTCTCCCTCTCACTCTCAGGCCCCCCTCTATCTCTCTCTTGGACTCTCTCCCTCTAAAGACTCTCTCTCTCAACTATCTCTCTCTCTCCCTCTCAGTTATCTCTCCCCATCTCTCTCAAGTCTCTCACTCCCTCTTAGGTCTTTCTCTCTCCCTCTCTCTCAAGTCCCTCCCACTCCCTCTCTCTCTCTCTCTTATGAATTTAACGCACATTAATAAATATATAATATATACTATGTATTAAATATATTATATAATATATATTACATAATATTAATATAATATTTCATATTTCATATATATACTATATACTATATATAATATAGTATATACTATACAAAATATATGTACTATATAGTACATACAATATAATATATAATATATATTATAATAATATAATAATATAATAATGTATAATATAATATAATACATATTATATAATATTATGTATTATAAATAATATAAGTAACGGATATTTGTTTAATAACGAATATATGTTTAGTAATGGATATCTATTTAGTAATGGATATTCGTTTAGTAATGGATATCCATTTTGGTTTGGTATTACCAAACCAAAACATATATTGGCTCGGGATTTGGTTTGAAATTACCTGACCTGCAAAGTCAACCCAAAAAACGTGTTTTTAAAAATTTATTTAGTTTTTCGAAGTTCGCCCTTGTGGTTGACGACATTTATTTACCCGAATTTCATCAAATGAAAAGGGTTTATAGAAAAACTTGTCAGCTTTCCACAATATAATTTTTTCCTTATTTTTAATTTAATAAATAATTATTATCGATTTTCTACCTACATTGTGTCTAAAGTTCTGATTGATAGGTTGATTGAAAAACTTCTATTAGTTTCAAACTACTTAACATTTTTTGAATATACAAGATGCATCACATTCTATGCTTCACATACTCTAGGATAAAAAGAAATGAATTTCATAATTTTTTGACCAAGTTATAGTGGTCAGACACATATGTTTTAATAATTCTGAAAAGTTCTAATAAAAAAATCATAACTAATTATTTCCTTGGAAAAAAATTACAAAAAAAAATCCGACACATCCGGGCATGTGTTCTCTACTTATATTGAAAAATTCAAAAAAAGTATTTTTTCTTGTACTTAGGGTGGTCAGACATACACCTACTTCTTATCTTTTTCTTGAAAATTTAGTACCATTGCATTAAAATCTCAAATTTTCTTAAAACAAATTTACTTTTTTCCAAAAAAAGACAAGTAGCCTAGAAACTACATTCAACAATTTGCTACAAATTTTGTTCTTACATATTTTTCAAATTATGTTTATAACCTATTCAAATTTTTATGTCAAGTTGACTAACTTTGATATTTTGAATTTTCATCTCCACTTAGAGGCCTAGTTTGGACCGTCATGATCCTGCACTGACCCAAAACAATATATTTTTACATGGAAAACCCTATAAGGGAAAAACCACAGTGAGTATTAACTCACTATATGAAAATCAAAAATCAAATATAAAAGTTTCACTGCCTGGAGGGCTCACTGCCCAAAGGACTCACTATCCAAAAAGAAAATGGCTCACTACCAAGGAAGATATCGCTTCTTTTGGATTACAAAAAAGAGTTACAAAGATATTCACTACCTCAAAGAAATTGCAGAAACCACCACAATGTCTTGTTACCATCCGCAACCTTTAGCTCACTACCTCCGGCAACTTCTAGCATACTAAACTATAGACATCATCAACTCACTGCTTCCAGTAGTCTTAGGTATTCTTGCCCGCACTTCAAATATCAACACATGATCACATATGCATCACTCCACACCACACACTTCTCAAAATATTTGACCTTGAATACTGTGCAACCTCAAATAATCTTCTCTACGTCAGCTCCAATGAAACGTATGCACCTCAAACATGCAACCAACAAATAGGTCAACACCAAACCTCTTCGTGGTGGAAATAAGTGAAGGAATACCACATCAAGTGTTAACCAAGACCCAAATCTACACTGGCATGATATACTAGGCTTCCACAAACCATGAAGCACATCCACAAATAATGCTAACATGCCAAGTTGGCCAAACTAGTATTAATGCTATCAAGCAACCAAATTCACACTTCACCAAGTTTGAAAACATCTCATGGACCACTTAGCAACATTACAAAACATCTTAGAATACTCCAACACCAACAAAATATTCAAAAAAACTGGCGTAAACATATGAAATTGAAAATGCTATCATCTTGTGCAACCAATCAAACAACCATAGAGATACAACTCATGAACTAAGCTTGTGAGACAATTGAACACTAAAAAACACAAGGAAAGGTTCATACAAGCAATATTAGCACATTCCAAAAATCTGTAAGACAAGAATCTTTAGCATAGAGAAATGTGGAGCAATTCCATTTCTCCCAGATATCCCTCTTCACAAGAAAAACGTTGCCAATCATATCTTCTACTGCTACACAATCTAAAACCTAAAAATCTAGATATAAAACCCTCAAATACTTCTAATAATCACATTCAAACCACACAAGAAAATATTCAAGCATGAAGAAATGCGAAGAACAATATAGAGCACATCCATGTCACCTTGTATAGGTTTTATGCAAATTTTCTCAAAAGAACTTGAAAACCAAGTGACCCTATTGTATTTGCAACACCTGCTCAACACCACAAAATCCTTCTCATCATACTCACACTGGAGGTTGGCATTCACTTCTCAACTAAAGGTCATTCACTTCTTTCAATAATTCTTCTTCAATCTAAAGTATCCTTCCAGATCCTAAAGTCTGTGGAATAGATTGGGAAGTACTTGTGTCAATGCTAGATGGGGTGGGATTTCTATAAGAGAAATATGTTTTCTCTTGAAGAAGAGGGATTGAAAATAAATTATCTTCTTTTGAATTTGGCACATGGGTATTAGGATTACCAATTTGACTATGAACACCATGTCTAACATCATAATCATTCTATATTTGTTATTTTTTTTCTTATTTTCTTGTCCATTATTTCAAATCTTGTTAGGCCACTACTTAATAGAGGTTTTGTCAATGTGCTTCCCTCATTTATTTTTGGTACAATATCAAGACTATCATCACTACTTTCATAAGCAAAATGACTACCAAGAAGAGGAGGTGACTTGTATATTTTTTCTTTCATTTTTGTCTTGTAGTTGGTAGCTTGGATTCCATCTTATTTGCAATATTATCTCTAAATAAGGACCTTCTTCCATTCATTTCTTCTTGGTAAATTATCTTCTTACACTTGCACCAGCATGGAGACTTCCAGAGTCCCCACCCACTAGAGGAATTTATATATACAAATTTTCAAAGAATACTATGAGAGTTGGCACAACTATCAAGATTCTTGAACAACAAAAGAAAATTGACAAAAATATGCTTCACATAATGATAGATCCTAGAAATTGAGTGTTTCCCCAGCAGATTCGCCAATTTGTTGGTTTGTTTTTGTGTATTTCCAATTAGTTATTATAACAATATAAAAGAATATCCAATTTTTATGCTCAATTATTTTAAGGGGTTGGTCAATGAATAGGAGAAAAAGGCTTTAAAAATATTCCCCTTTGTACTTCAGGCTCTACAAGACCTAGGAGGGTGATCCTATGCAATATCTATTAATTTTACCTGAAAAATATAATGGATATTACTTCAAATAGATATATTGTCTTCATATAACCAAAATCTACATGTAAACAACTAAAAGGGATAAATTCTTGGAGTTCAATGCATTTTGAGTCTAAGAACATGTAAACAAAATTACAATATAAATATTGTAGAAAGATAAATTTGATTTTAGAACAATTAATCATGGATATGCAACCAAAGTACTCACTCAAACTGGTGCCTTAGACCTAGGCAATAGATTCAAAGAAAATGTAATTAATTTTTCACAACAGTATTCATTATAACTTTGTTGAAGCTAAATATAAATGCTTTATATTGACATCATATAGATTCTACAATCAACTCTTTTTAAAAATCCTTGTATATACATTCAAAACACTCATTATTTCTTATACGACAAATTAATAAATTCCTTGAACATAAGCCATAAAAGAAACACACAATTTTAGAAAATTTTGTAAAGATGAATAAAATGATCCTTGATCAATTTATATTCATAATTGGTAAAGATGTATGCAATTCAAGAGATAATTGACTATAAAATTGTTATAGTATTCAAGTATTGAGCTAGTACTATTATAGAAAATTAACTATTACATTGTCATTCTTCTCCAAGAAAGCCTAAGCTAGGAATACACAAACCTAAATTACATATGCTCTTCTTACAAAATATCCTTGAATTCCCTTTTACATAAATGAGGGAGCAAACAAGCTTCAAACCATTAGATAGAAATCATATTTTCATTTGACAATCATGTCCTAGAATAGACAAAATTAATGTTACAACCATATAGAATTAGACAAAATAATCCTTCACTTGAAGAAAAAATAATTAGATATTGTGGAGCCTCTCTAATGTCTAATTAAATTGGTACTAATAGGTATACACAAAGCTTAGAGGACATGATAATCCTTAACTAAACAGATCATTTTTCACAAGAGGGTTGCATTTAATTATCAACCAAGGAGTCATATACTTTGGATAGTGACCTAAAAAAATATGTGCTCTCAAATTCTAGACACATACTTCAGCAATGGATTATAGGGAAATACACATGTACAAAAGATAGTAAAAGTTGGAAAGTGAAGTAAATTTCTAATTCACAAAACATGAGAAATGAATATAAACTATTACCTTATGTTGCAGGTACCTAATGCTTAAGATTGTAACTATCAATTGTTAAAACTACACTATCCTAACCTAGTTGATTCCTCTAGAGTATGCAACCAAACATTAAGCTACAAAATTCAATTCAAATTATAGAATGGTATTCATAAATTATAACACACGCATTCATAAACATATAACTGAAAACTACTAATTGAATTCAACAATGCATTATCTAATCTAACAATAGAAACTAAAGTAGGTTAGCAATACCTCAAGTAACCCTTGCTTGAAATTTTGCTTCCATAAAAGTTGTCAAACACTCATTTACTCAACAAATCATGATATCAAACCAATTCCCTTTGTTGTATTCTAACACTGAACTCTTACATAAAATCCAACAAGAATATGTTGACGGTCTTTTATTCAATAACACGCATTTAATTGTTGCAACTACTAAGTAATAATAAAAAGTAGATAAACAACTAACTAGAAACTAGATTTCCTCCTCGATAGAAGATCCCACTATATAGGGTCTGTGAGGAGTTTCATTATTCATGGGCAAAAAAAAACTCATGAAACAACCACCAACTCTCCCTCAAAGATAGAAAGGACTTAGTCTGAAATAGAAAACAATAATTATATAAAGTAGGAGTAGAGAAACCAAATTCAAATTCTATGCCCAACAGTTTTAATTAATTTTAATAGAGATGTGTTCCTTAGAATATTCTTGTCATAAATAAGTCCTACTAAGAGTAGACTCCTTGTCCTCCTAGTTGTCTTGTTTGGTGAGAAAGAGTGTTATGTGATGACTCATAGCTGATCAATAATGATCACCTTCATTTCCTTCTGCAATTTTCACACCTTGACCATTTGACTTCTTCTCTACAACAATCCGCAATCCTTATGCTATGGGCTAAGAAACCTATTGCTACGAGTTGATAATTCTTCTTGTTGCAAGGTGTTAGTCTTATTCCTAAGACATCCTCATCATTAACAATCATAAGTTAAACATAAAATCATACTAAATTTCATAGGCATTCATGAATTCATACATATATATCAACATAACATATTTCCATTTCCACATACTTAAAAATGTTTAAAAGTATATAAAAGGTATATAAGGTCTTGGTAATGTCTTGAAAATTAGCAAAAGAAATGATAAAAGCATAAAACAGTAAAATGGAAACTAGTCAATGATTGAGCTCATCATCCCCCCAACTAAAGATATTTCTTGTCCTCAAGAAAATTTAAGGTTGAAGGTTGTACTGCAAGACCAATTCTCTGAAAGCCACTCCTTTATCTTGCTTCAAGTACTAACCTTGTTGATCTGAAATCTTTTCAAGTCTTTTTTTTCTATTGTGACATCTTCCTCTCATTTCATCCTTTTCCAGTGTAGTATGGAGAATAGGAGGATAGGAGAATGGAAGGTGATTGGGAACCACTTGCAACTCCATTCCTAAGGGAAATTAAAATGTATTTGTGTGACCTATGAATCATTGTTGTATAATTATAACAAAATGGGGTTCCTTCTTCTTAAGTTCTAGCATGAGCTCATTCCATATAGCTTGGATAAAGTTAAAATATTTTATGATGGTACCTGCTGCTAGTCCATTCATTCTCTCATAATCCTTTTCTCTACAATCTATAATCTTTTATTTTACTCCACTGTGTCATATAAGTTCTAACCATTTGTCTACTACTAGATTTTGGTATGTTGCCTCCTCTCTTAACTTCAAAGGGAGTGATTTATCTCTCTCATTATATTCTCACATTAGCTTCCCCCTTTGATGTTCATTTTTGACAGAAGAAGCTAGAGCCCTAATCTGGAGATCTCCCACAAACATTAGTGGGTTCCATGCAATATCATATGAAAGAAAAAAAAATGTACAAATAAAATTCACACAATTGATCTTTCATTTCTAGTGTAGACATTTGGAAAGTTTCTAGAAATAAAGATCTTGAATTCATGGCAATAAGAAGATCACTAATTATTTGACTGGACTGAAAACATTAAAAAAATTCTTGCAAAAACATGGTATACCCTTACAGGAGTTCTACACATCATCAGTTGAATTGTCTTGTATGCTAGTTCCTTAATTTTCATCTTTAATCTTTTACCTTTGTTTCTCGCTTTTCAATTGTATTGGAATGTATAGAAATCATTTATGTTTTCTCCTTTTCTGAATATTTATCTTTCTAGGAAAACTCTTGTGTTTTCTTCCACAAATCTATGCCCAATGACATAATAGTAGGTACAATAGGGGTCTTTATAGGTCCAATTGAACTCTTAGGAATTGGATCTTTTGAATTTGTTTCAACCATGGAAATTTGTGACAAAATTTTTAATTTTGATCCATGCTCAAATTTGTGGAGTTTTTCTTCCAACTCCCTAATCCTTGCATCCTTCTCCATGTCCTTTTGTTGGTATGTTTTCAGTTGGTCTTCTAACTATTTAATTCTCTGCAAGGCTTCTTGCATTTCTTTATTTGTGTTCCTTCATTCCAAAAATAATTCTTCTTTCTCTAGGAACTTCTCTTCTCCTACCTCTTCTAAATACATAAGCCCTTCTAAAACAAGGCTCTTTGGAGATCTCTTTATTAGCAACAAAAATGTCTTATGAATCTAAGTTAGAAGTTCGAGTAAAATACATGGGTTGTACAGTTAGTGTTCATGTATCATCACCAAGGACATTTCCCTTTGAATATGTGTTTGTTTCAATCATCACATCTTCCTTTTGATTGTATCTTTCCTTTTCATGGGCCCCTTCTTCCTCGAGTGATGTGATCCCCTTTTTAATTGTGTGGACCTCTTCTACCCCTTTGCAAGAGCAGAGGTAGAAGCCACACTTTTCATTTTCTTTTCTTTTGGTGGACTCTTAATGGAAGTTGAGGTTTTCAAATCTTCTTCAATTGTGGGTTGCTTAGCAAAGGCTATAGATTGAGTTTCTTGTAGTCCCTACCCTTTAGGTTCCTTCGTATTGTGATTAGGTGTTGCAGCAGGGGAACCAAAGGATATTTCTCTATTAATTAGTTGCATCCACATAGGTTCTTCTACTTCCTATTCCTAACCCATTTCTTCTTCATTATGCATTGAAATAATGTTGGTGATGTTGTTACAATTCAAAAAAGCTTCCCAATATATATTTGGAATAAACCCTAAGACTTATCTTAACTAGAAAATTAATTAGGTATAAATGTGACAAAGTTGACTGATTTATTTTCCTCTTGTATTTTGATGACATTCTTTTCAACAAATTATTAAAAAAAATGGAATATTTACTTGCCTTTGATGGCATAAATGACTAAGAAACTTAAAATAAATTGTATATAATAATGATTTTCTCCCATCACAAGTTAAATACCATATAATGTGTGAGGCTACATAGGCCTAATTCCAAGGTAAAGATAAACATTTCAATTGTAGCTTGAGAGGAGTCCAAATTCTCACCCAACAAGAACTCATTTATGGATATGATTGTGTCTACCCTTATTGGAAACTCTTCTCCACTCCTTGGAAGACCTGATACTTCTACAGCATTTGGAAACCTTTGATGTATCCACTCTTAATCCATGTACAATTACCTCATCATTCTGCAAGGTGTTGGCAAACCGTTAGTTCATAAACTCATTATATTTTGTGAGTTGAAGGAAATAATCCAACTAGCCTGACTGCTAGAAGATAGGCACACATTGCCTATCCTCCAGTAAAAAATTATGGATTGAAAGCTCTCTCCTTACTATGTCACCTCCCATTATAATTTCAACAAGTCTATTTTTTCTTTCCTTCTTGAAAGATAACCCAATTCTTCTATTCTTTGTTATGATTTTTTTTGATCACCCAATGTCGTTGTCTTGGATAATCTAGTTATTTCTTCTCTGCTCCAAACTCGTTTTATTTTTGATAATGGAAAAAAATTAAAAATAACTTAAGACATAACTAAGGCCTTTTGGATACCCCTCCTCCCAAATAAGGTTTATAATTGTCTTCAATTAGTAGGTATGGAAAGGGTGTGTGAATTAAGTATTAAGAATTGGAATGTCAAACATGTATTTTGAAATATTTGCATGCATGACAAATATATACAAAATTAGTAAGATTGGATGTTAATTATGAAATTTAATGTGAGAAAAGTACCTATGAATATGCTTGATGTGAAAGATGGTGCATGTGAAACATGTTGAATGTTTCCATGCGACATATAAAAATATTTTGAAATTATTTGAGGTGATGGTTATGAACTATGGGTGGTCATTTTTTGAAGTGGAATTCAACATGAGTATAACACATGGAAAGGAAGTTGTGGTGATGAATTAAAAGTTGTAGAAAGTACGTGGGATGATAGTGAATGGTGAAATTTATTGCATGTTATGGATGATGTGAAAAGTGGAGTTGATTGCTACATATGAAATGATAGATGTGCAATTTATTGATGTTTGATACATGTTTCAGTGAGATGATGGGTGTGCAAGTGCTATGATTTGATGAATGAAACAAGTCCCTTTTGAATATTTTATCATGAGGCATGATGCTACAAGTCTCGTGAGCACTGGTGTTCATCATAATGTGAAGAATTTTGAGTGCCACTTGTGCATGTCTATGCATGTGATTCATCTTTTGAAGATTATACCTATGAAATAGTAAGAGGTGAGTTATGTAGCTCATCTGCTAATATTTTTGATGAACTTCTTTGTATTGTTGATGATGTTCATATTTCTAGTTCAGATTGATGTTGTAATGAAAGTAAAAAATCATCCTTATATAGTGGCCTCTTATAGAGTTTCAACCAATGGCTATTGACTAATAGTAAAAACCTTACATCATCAATAGTTTGTAACTGAATTGCTCCATTGGAAAAATTGTTTGAATTTCATATGGCGCAAGCCATTTGGTTTTTAGTTTTCCTTTGTAATCCTTATACCTTGAATCATAGAGTAGTGTCCAATCACCTAAATTTAATTGCTTGGTCTTGTTAAACTAATCATGCCATCACATCCTTTGTTTCTACACAATCTCAGTGTGGTGTATTGCTTCCATATGCATCTCATCTAGAGCATAGAGGTTATGCAACCTCTCCTTTTTTGCTTCAAATATATTCATGCCCAGTTTTACTATTGTCCTCATAATTTTGTATTCAAATTATATTGGAAGGACTTCCTTTTTTCCATACACCAATTCATATGGTGTCAAACTTGTTTTTGTTTTCTAGGTTGTCATGTATGCCCAAACTGCTTCAATTAACCTAGTCATCCAATCCTTCTTGTGTATTTGCGTTGTTTTTGTAAGAATGTTTTCTATTTCCTTGTTATTCACTTACACTTGACCATTTTCTTAAGGGTGATAAGGTGTAGAATTTCTATGTCTAATATCATATTCCTGCACAAACTTGGTGATCAGATCTAAGGTAAATTGTGGCCCTTGGTCTATCACTATTTCTCTATGCACACCATATCTTGTAAAGATATCCTCAAAAAAAATTGGCAAAATTTCCATCTCTTGTAAATAGCAAAGATTTCACCTCCACCTATTTTGAAAGATAATCAGTACAAACCAGTATATGTTCCTTGTTGTTCTATGTTGGAGATATAGGACCAATAAAATCTAACCCCAATTTGTCAAGTGGTGCTATGAATATTTGTTGTTGTTGTTATGGAATTTCATTTGTTTTGTATGTCATCCCATCCTTTGACATCTATCACAACTCCTTGTGTATTTGACTACATCTTTATGAAGTGTTGGCCAATGATAGCTAGTAGTCAAAATTCTAATATTTGTCCTCTTTGTTGCAAAATGTCCTCCATTAGGTTCATCATGACGTGTCTTGAGAATATCATAGATTTTATCTTCTCTGATGCACTTTCTCATTATATTATCAGGCCCTATGTAAAATAAATATCCACCTACCCATGAATAAGGAAAACATTTCCAAACTAAATGTATTTTCTCCCTTGGTGAGAGATGTGGTGGTGTTTTCCTTGCAACTAGATAACTGGCTATGTCTACATACCAAGGTGTGTGCAAAGAGAGGGAAAATCAGTGATCATCTTGAAATGAGAAATCTACAATATCTTCTTTTAACTTTGTTGGAAATTTGGAGAGAAAGTTTACTACTACATTAGCTTTTCCCGGTTTGTCTACAACGGTAATATCAAACTCTTAAAGCAACAACAACCATCTCACAAGTTTGCCTCCAACTATTAGTTTGTTCATCAAGTACCTAATTGTTGAATGGTCTATGTGGATGAATACATAATACCCTATGATGTAGTGTCTGAATTTGTCGATTGCATGGACTACTACTAAAATCTCCTTTTCAGTAACTATGCAGTTGAGATTTTCCCCTTGAAGGTTCTTACTATTGACACTAAAAAATGTCTTAATGCATATCATACATTTAAAACAGATTTAGTAACATCATCTCCTTTGAAACTCGTCCTCTTTTTGCTTAATTGATTAAATTATCCTAGCCATTTAATTAATTATGTCATTTTCATCTATTAATCTAATTTATTAAATCGGGTTAATTCACCCCCTTTCATGGTAACATTTCATCTAATTAAATTAAATAAACCCACATATTTAATTTAAATCTCCTAAGTCATCTTATTTAATTAAATAACCCTAAGTTATTTAATTAAATATCATTTCACCTTTCCCAAATTTATTAAATCATCTAATTTAATAAATATCACTTTATTCCTCCAAAATCCCCTAATTACATAAATTAAATTTTGTTTAACTAGAAATTAAACTAACTTTCTTCTAATCAAAGGGAATATTCTATGAGAATATTCTTCATCCCCTTTTTGCACAATTAAAACTTTGTTTTAATTTGCAAAATGCCTTTTTCCTCAACCATAGGAATATTCCAAAAGAATATTCTTATTCCTCCATCATTTGAAAATGGGATATTTTCACTTGCCTTCAAATGCAAGTTACCTTGTAACTTGAATTACAATTTATCTTTTAACCTTTTGAATTACAAGTTACCTTTGACCTATGTGTGCAGGTCAAAAGTGTGTTTGTTTGAGGCAAATGTGAACCCTTGATCCATGTGATCTTGCATTTTCATCTTTTCATGAGAATCCTTGATCCATGCCTCCTCTTTTTCTCCATTTTGGACCATTGATTAAGCTTTTCAATCTCAACCCTTCATTTCTCATTTGATCTCCTATAAATAGATCACTATTTAGAGACAAATGGATCCATCTTTCAATTGAAAACTTATGATGTTGAATTAACTTGCATCCACACTCATATTTCACTCACTTTTAACTAGTTTTAGTTCATTTTAGTTGCATAAATAGCTTAGAGCATCCATTAATGGCTTCCATGCACCCATCCTAATTTATATATGAATTAGGGTTTTCATATTTTAGCATAATTTTATCTTAGATTAGCTTAGAAATAACATAATTAGATCATTTGTAGCATAAAATCATGTTTAATTAGCTTGCATCATGTCCATTTCAGCATAAATCATGTTTTAATCCATTTTATCACAAAAGTTCCATCGATTCTCTTCCATAGAGTCGATTGAAATAGGCTCACTAATCATGGGATTGGGAAAGGATTATCATTTCACACCAACACAACACCAATTCCACAGGATAAAAATGGGCTAGATTAGGAATTTAACTTTTTTTGTGTAGTTTGTAACTTTCATTTTCAATTAAATGCTTAGTTTATATTTCCATTCTAAATTATCTTGTTTGTAGATGTAGGTATGTTTGGCTCAATTATACTTTGATTCATCATGGATCAAGCATAATCGACCCTCACTGAAAATCCTCGTCCCACATTCTGGCGCTAGAAGGAGGGAAAACCTATAATCTAACCATTTTTTAGCTTGAATTTTATTTTATTATGTTTCGCAGGTTACAGCGATGCAAAAACTACAAATAGTGATTCCCTCTATAGAGCATCACCATATAGCGATGCCCACACAATTTGAAACAATGACACTCATTTAATGCACTAATGTCGATTTAATTTTGGCAACACTAAATTAATTTGGAAGTATCGAAGAGTTTAAACAGCGATGCATGTCTTCACCAGAGCGACGTTTTCAAATCACAAACCGCGACACTATCATTAGCAACGATATTGAGAAAAATTGCAATGCTATCATGCTCACTATTTTTGCTATAGAGTGACGCCCGTTTTTACCAAAGTGATGCCCATACTTCAAATTGTGATGCTATCATGTTCAACGATGCCCCACTCTGGTAAGAATTTTTTTTGCTATTTTTTAAACACGTTCTTTAATTTCTTTGATTTATCCAATTAATAATGCACGTTTGACTGTGTTCTGGTTGTTAGACTAATAGGATTTTGCAAGTTGAAAGGCATCCAGAGCTAAAAGTAAGAAAGGCTCTTCTATCTTAAATTCTATAGTTGTAAAAAGCATTTAAACGCTTTGGGGCAATTATAACCCAATTTTCATGCTTTCTATCTTCTTTTTAGGACCTCACTAAATTTCAATTTGGTTTTAAAACGAATGCTCAAATGGAAAAAAATTGAACCTTCTCATCATCATTTTACTTTGGGCTTAAAATTGAACAAGAAACTTCACACTTAGTTTTTGTGAGCTATAAAAAGAACTCATCATTGCTTTGAGGATTAAAGAGAACTTGTGTTTGATTTTCCTTGTAAACTTCTTTGCATCTTATTTCATTTAAATGTGTATGCACTTCTCTCGTGCTTCACAGTGACCTTGAGAATCAAAAGCATCTTGGTGACATTGGTTTTCTAAAATCTTACTTACACATTTCGATTTGGAGCTAAAATTGAACAATCATGTGAGTGTGAAGAAAAGGCATTGTGTGTGCTCCCCCCTAAATGCTTTACGCAACTTAGGTGGTTGAACTACAAATGTACGTCTTCGCTATTGTCTATCTTTAGAGGGCCTACCTTGGTGGGAAAAATTAATCACCCCAAGGGAATGACCCAAATAGTAACGAGCCAAGCTCTTCCAAACCATGATATAAATGTGTGGTTACAATAAAAATTGTGATCAATGGGAAGTGGTACATGATAGCTCTCCCCCAGTGTCTTGATGGTGTGTAAATCCCTTGTTCTAAGGTTTGGGAGACCTCTCACAAGGAGTTTATCATTACACGGCCTAAACTAGAAGCCCTTATTATGAACCTTTGTTAAGAAATCCAACAATCCTTAATACTTATTGGTGCAAGAATGGTCATTCTAAATCTATTCCACATTCTTACTATTCAATTGTATAAACAAAAAAAACCTTTTGATCTTCGGATTTTGAGATTTGGTGGTCCTGAGAAGTGTGTGCCAAGAAAGGGGGAGCCAGTGTCATCAAATCTCTATTTTTTTGTGTTGTTTAGTGTTTGGAGAAATCCAAGTGGGAATTCAACAAGGTATAGCCATTTTGAACTTAGGATTGTAAGTAATTGGGAGTCAGTTTGATACATTGCTTGGTTCCACAACGTTCAAAAATAAACATCCATTATCTTCAAAATTTCAAACACTTTGGTTTAAATATGGGTGCCTCTTGATTTAGCTTTGATATTACTGCTTTTCCTAAGGGTTTATATCCTCAACAACTTCTAAATATCTTGACTTAATCATAATCCATATTTTCTCATAGATAACATAGGCAATTGTGGCTCTAATCTCATAATTTTCACGAAATGGACATTGTGAAAGTTATGATATTTTTGACATAAACATTTAGTTTGGAAACCTAATCAAGAAGAGTGTTTGTAAAATCAATTCATGTAAGCAAGATAAACTTGACACAAATTGAACCCCATGTGACCATTTGGAGATCGAATGCTCCCATTTTGCAACCTGACCTTACAGTTGCCATCATTCAGTGAAACTTTGAATACATTAAGGGAGAACAAACAGATATTATCGGAATTTTAATAACCTTCACTTTTGAAACCAAGGAAACATCCAACTAGTGGAGAGTTTCTGCAACTATCTTGGATAAAGAAGAACAAAGAGTGGATATTTTGGCTAGAAGGCCCATATTAGGTCACCTCCCGCATGGAAATAAGTATCTTCTTCTTCTTTAATGATCTCACGCAAGATAAAAATCCCCAAAATATGGTCTAATTGTCATCATTTTAAACTTCGGCACCTTAGTTCAAGAGCGATCAAAAACCGCACAACACTATACCTAAACAGAAAAAAATTGTTGATAAACTTTTACGAACGGGCACTAAGAAAACATTCAAACATGTATGCATTCTTTATGGGTCAGAATCTTGATCTTTTTCAAGATAATCAAACCATTTGAATGATCCATCATACAATCAAATTTCATGAAGTAAAATTTGCATCCCGTCATCATAGGCATATGTATCATAACTCAAATTTTGGTAGGAAGTGAGTTGTAATTCTTACCGCAATCATTACCTTTTGTTGAGAAACCACTATGCTCAAGATACAAGAAAGATAACAAGTTTAAACATCCCCATTTATCCTCTCATCTAATTCAAATATTGGGTCTTTAGGACTTGAACATTTTAGAGGTTTAGCATCATTCTCACTACCGTGGTCCTAGAAAACATAGGTTCATTCTAAGTCAAACATTGGCTCAACATTTCATCCATCCCTTCATCAAAAATTCATGCTTCACCTCACTTATCCATGCAAAAATTTCAAACATACCAACCCGCTTTTGACTTAAGCATCAAATCAAACCAGCCTCTAACTTTATAAAGTTGTAAGTGAAATGCATTCCTTTCCATGCACCTAGTGAAATTAGTTATCCTTGAAGTAGTTTATCTTGAAGGTCACGAATCTACCCTAAATATTCTCAATTTATCCATCATCCTAACATCAAAACATCAAAGACAAAGTCAAAAGTGTTGTCCCAAAATTATTGCAAACATCACTTTCCATATCACCCATCTTTTCATTCCCCATTATCATCATTGCTCCAAAAATACTTAGAGCATCCGTTTTACCTAAATTTGAGTCAACTAGAGAGTTCAAACATTATAAATCTCAACACAACTCTCCCACTAGTGACCCAAAATTTATGGTAAAAATGAGATCACAATACAAGAGAAATATGGAGAAAACCAAAATCACAGTTACCTCAAATGATCCAAATCCTTTAGAATTTGACCCAAGAAGCCAAATCACACCATCACAACAACCCTCATCCCCGATGGGACCATATGAGATAGAAAACATCACAAACAATCCCTTTGAGCTCACTAAGGAGGAAATCATGGAACATCAAGCCTTTGAAAACATAGCTCCTATTTCTCCATCATTCATGGCACAAGGCTTCATCACTCCCCCATAGGGGATAAATCAGACATCTACTCCTAGTCTTGCAACTAAGGACTTTGGTTTGACTCTTCCATTTGAAAGCAATACACTTGTTGGTACTCTTGATACCAATCCTCCACCTCCATAAACCACTTGGACACCTATTTTTGGTGCCCCTCCCATCCCCAAAAGTTTGAAACAACTACATAAACCTCTTAATCTTCATTACTCCACCACAACCTCCATCTATCAGGGACATCCATCTTCATCCATATCCATGAGTACCACAAGTGTTCCCACCATCACGCAAATCGGTATCAACCAAGTATCTCAAGGTATTACACAAGGGAATGTCCATACTAAATCACAGAGTCATCCCTCAATGAAAATAGGGACATCTTTACTCAATCCTCCTACAAGTTCATCTATACCATAGTCATCACAAAACACATCCAATCCATCTATCATTAATCTGAATCAAACCACCACCTTGGGCATGAACCCTATCAACCAAGGAAGTACCTTGATCACATCTCAAGCGCAAGGAAACCCCTCGAACATCGGTCAAGGGAATCCTCTCAATCAATGGACCCAAGGTCCTAGTATGTTAGTACCCTTGCAAAATATAATGACTACATTCACATCCTTCCCCATGGTCCCCTTCACCATGCAGAATCAAATGGGATCTCAAACATACATTACTCCATCTCAATCTATCATTTTACAAGGAATTTTGAACCAAGGAAACTCCCAATCTCTCACCACTAACTCACAACCCATCCAAAAAATCAACACCCACAATCCATCGCAGATGTCCCAACAACAAACTGGTCCTATGTTGCAAAATCATACCTGAGCCTTACAACAAGTGCAACAAGATTATCAACAAGCCATCCAACAACAATAACAAGAAGCCTTAGCTACACAACAACAACAACAACAACGACGACGACGACAAGCAACCTTAGATGAATAGCAACAACATCAACAATAACAAGCTTATGAGGCATCCTTAGTAGCCCAGCAACAACATCAAGCACAACAACAATCCATCCAACAAAAAATCAACAACAACAAGCTTATCAAGCATCCTTAGTAGCCTAGAAACAACATCAGGCCCAATAGCAATCCATCATGGCACAACAACAACAACAACAGGCCCAACAACAAGCCCTTGTGGTGCAATAACAACAACAACAAAGTTCCTACTATAGCCCTCAACAGAACATCGTCAATCCAAATACACTAGGACCATACACATCAACACCTCAATCACCTTCACATAATCCCACTCCACCATACACCCCATACAGTACACCATCATATACAAATCCCATATACAACTCATCCACAATCCCATCATGTGTTCCTCCACCAAATCTGCAAGACGATCTAGCATCGTAACTCAAAGCATTATCACAAGAAATGCAAGATTTTTGAATAGGCAAGACAAAGAAGCCCCATACATAGAACCTATGTCCTTACCCCTTTGACCAAAAAATTGCAATGGTACCATTCCCTCCTAGATTTGAAATCCTTAAATTCGATAAATACAAAGGGAGAGGAAGTACCATGGACCATGTCAAAGAATTCAATGTCATGTGTATGGAGTTAGCCTATAATGATTCATATCTAATGTGTCTCTTCTCTTGAAGCTTAACAGGTCCTGCTATGGATTGGTTCTCTCATCTATCTCTTGGCATTAAAATGTTTCAATAAATCACTGATAAATTCATCGACCACTTCTCCTTTAATCTTGACATGGATGTTATTCTAGAAGAGCTATATACTCTCAAACAAACCAAAGGAGAATCTTTCGCCAGTTTCTTACAACGGTGGAGACAAAAAGCTAGTAAGAACAAGTGGACCCTTCCTGATGAACAAAAAGTGGGAATCATCATAGACAATTTGGATCTTGATCTCTCATTCCACTTAAAAATTTGGTGCATCACATCCTATGACGAGCCTGTTCCTCGATCCCTTAACATTGAATGAGGTCTAATCTCACAAGGAAATAATCAAGCTTATAACAGCCCATCAACAAGTTCAAATGAAAAACCTCGTGTCTAGGCTAAAAACAAAAATGTGACAAATGATGGTGTGGTAGATGCTAAGGTGGTCTTAAGTGCTCTTAGACCTAACAACAATCATGTTTCTAACATTCAACCAACTATGCAATAAACAATACCTCCTAAGAACAATCAAATCAATAGCACCAAGATGCAACAAAGGTGAACTACCAACAGGAACAACTATCCCAAATGCAAGTACACATAGTTATCTGAGCCTATCGAAACAATCATGAAGAATTTGGTAGAATCAAATTTGATAACCTTACCCAACTTTTAAAATTACCAAGAACCTCAAGAGAAGCCATCCTCGTACAACAAAAATGATCTTTGTGACTTTCACAAAATCAAAGGACACAAAACTACGGAAACAAAACCACAAATTGCATGAAACTTAAGAACATCATCAAAGATCTCATAGAGAACAACACCATTTATGTTGAAGTACCAGCTGGGAATCAAGATTTCAAAATATACAAGAACCCTATGCCAGATCATAAGAAAGGGAACAACAATAGAAAAGCTAAGGATTACAAAAATGTGTAGCATAGCTATTCAAACATGGTTGCATCCGGTGATAGATTCATTACAACATCACCATAAAAGGACCTAATGTCGAGAGTGGAGTCACCACACAACATGGAAAGGTCACTATCTAGGGAGTCCCAACTCATTCTAGGGCACAACCTACTTTTCCAACATCAAATCCCAACAAGTATAATCTCCTAGACCAGCTTAAGAAGACTCTCGCATAGATTTCAATCTTAGACCTATTTAAAGTTATCTCCCACACATAGAGAAATCTTAGAGAAAGCCTTATCAAATACATCTATCCCCAAGGATATTGATACAAATCAGTTTCAAGCTATGATAGGACATATTACCGATCATCTTCTTACCTTTTATGAGAAAGACCTACCATCACAACCATCTCATAATCGTGCTTTACACCTTGAGTTCTACATTCATAAGAATAATATCAAAAGAGTATTAGTAGATGGAGGTGTTGTTTTGAATATTTGTACCCTTAATTTGATCAAAGACTTGGGCTACTTAGAAGATACCATTGAGAAAACAAAGAGTACCACCATTAGGACCTATGACGACCAAGAGCAGGTATCACAAGGCATCATTGCATTACCTATTCAAGTGGGACCTATCATTGCAGAAACTAATTGCCAAGTGTTAGATCTTGAACTTCCATACAACATCCTGCTTGGTTGACCCTGGATCCATGCCTTAAAATTTTTTGCCTTGACCTACCATCAATTTGTCAACTTTCTTTTCAACAGCAAAGAAATTACCATCTATGGATTACCTGAGTTTTTTTACTACTGCAAAAATCTTGAGGCTAAGTTCTATAAGATCCCCCAAGTTCCTAAAAGTGATGAAGGGCCTACATCCACACCTACCTCATTTTTTGATTTTTCATCCCTTGCATCTACCTCAAAAATGATTACACCCATTGTGCAGGACATTCTTGACATCAAAGGAGTAATCCAAGATAATGGTTGTAGGAATTGTAAGCTCCTTAAAGATACATTTGTCTTAGGAGAATTACCTCTTTCTCCTCACTCTCATGGGAAACCTACATCTGCCACCAGAGAGCCTGTAACAATCAAGTTGGCAGCTACTACCTTCACCAAATGGGGGGATATGAACCATGAAGATGTCAACGAGGAAGATATCTCTCAAATCCTTTATTAGGATGAATGGACTATACATGTTCTTCCTATGAAAGATGATAATATAGGCTTGCGTCTCATGAAGGGAATGGGTTATAACAAGAATGAGAATCTAGGAAAAAATGATAATGGCATGCTAGAACCTATCGTTCCTAAGAGATGATTAAAGAATCTTGGTTCAGGTTGTACTACTAGAAATATTACCCCTACTGGAAAAGGTACTTCTGTTAAACTGGTTGAGGCTTCCTCTTGGTTACCTACACCATTTGACACAACCTTGGATGACTTCCCCCTTGATATGGGTGACTTATTTGAAAATAAATCCCTCTTCATGATATTCAATACATCCTTTGTTCCAAGCAATTATCCCATTGAACTATGCATTCTATACCCACAAATTATTGACATGGACCAACAAGGACCACCGATTCTTGATTTATTTGAAAATGATGAAGCGATCTCAAAATTCATTGGACTTTGTGACAACTTATCATGGGTAGATCACAAATAAAGTTTCGACATAGAGCTAGACATAGGGACATACTATGGAGAGATGATTGAATCCTTCAATCGCAAAATTGATGACATACAACTAACATGAAGATTCTTGAGTGAAAACTACACTGTGACACTCTTTGATCCTAAAAAAATAAAAATAAAGGACGTATCTAAGGGTGAAAACCTCTCTAAGGTACCCAAGGATGAGGGATTTAATCTCCCCCTTAGTGCAATGCATCCTGAAAGTCAATGGTGCTAGAAGAAAAGGCTACCCTCGTCAATCTAGGAATAGAAGAAGCACCCTAGATTATTTTCTATGTTGAATCCCTATTAGATGAAGAACGGAAGAACCTAGCAACATTCCTGAAAGAATGGTGAACTAAATTTTCATGGTCATACACATATATGTCTGGCCTTGATCCTAAATTAGTTGTGCATCATTTAGCAGTATATCCCAAAGCCAAGCTTATCAAGTAGAAGTTAATAAATATGCACCCTCAGATTGCACTCTTGGTGAAACTAGAGTTACAAAAACTTATGAATGTCGGGTTCATCTGACCAATAGATTATCTTGAGTGGGTTTCAAACCTGGTACCAATCTCAAAACCCACTTGGGGCATTAGAATCTGCACCAATTTCAAAGACATAAACAAAGCATGCCCAAAGGATGATTTTCCTCTTCCCAACATCGACCTCATTATGGAATTAATGAATGGTCATGAAATGCTATCACTCATGGATAGATTTTCAGGCTACAACCAAATCATAATCGCTAAGGAGGATCAACATAAAACTGCATTCACTTGTCCATGGGGAACATATTGTTGGAATGTGATGTCACTCGGGTTAAAGAATGTAGGAGCAACCTATCAAAGAGAAATGACCCTCATCTTCCATGACATGATCCAAAAAATAGTTGATGATTATGTGGACGATATCTTGGAAAAATCAAAGAAAAGAAGTGAGCACATACCAGTCTTAGGATCCATCTTTGATAGGCTTGAAGAATATAAGTTAGGAATGAATCCAAAAAAGTGTTTCTTTGGGGTTACATCAGGGAAACTTCTTGGCTTCATTGTCTCCCAAAGAGGGATAGAAATTGATCCAGAAAAGGTAAAATCAATCCTCGACATGGAACCACCACAAACACTAAAATAGATAAGAGGATTACAAGGAAGGTTGCAGTCCATCAGAAGGTTCATAGTGCATCTATCAGATAAGATACATCCCTTTTCATATCTTCTCCATAAAGGAATAAACTACAAATGGGATGACAAGTGTGATAAAGCTTTCGAGAAAATCAAATATTATCTACTAACACCTCCAATGCTCATGCCACCAATACCAAACAAGCCATTGATCTTATATATCTCAGCAACACCGGCAACACTAGGAGCTCTTTTAGGGCAACATGATGAGGAGGGAAAAGAAAGAGTTATCTACTACATCAATAGAACTTTGGTGGGCTATAAAATGAACTATTCACCCATTGATAAAGAATGCCTAGCTGTAGTTTTCACTTCACAAAATTTTAGACATTACATGATGCCACATCAAATCAAGCTCATTGCAAAGATAGAACCATTAAAATACCTGTTATCTAAGGAAACTCTCACAGGGCGAATGGCCAAATGGGTGATGATATTAACTAAGTTTGGCATAGAGTGTGTGGAGCGCAAGGAAATCAAAGGAAAAGTGATCGTAGACCAACTAGAAGAAGCACCCATCTATGCAGAAAATCCTTTGGTATCTGAGTTTCCTGATGAGTCAGTATTCCTTCTCAACCTCATAGATCAATGGAAAATGTACTTTTATGGATCATTCACCCAACATGGATCTGGAGCAGACAATATTTTCATCACCCCTCAAGGTGATTGCATTATAAATTCATGCAGGCTATCATTTTCGTGCACTAACAACATTATTGAGTATAAAAACCTAATCATAGGCTTAAGGATAGTAGTTCAGTGGCAGATTCAAGAAATGAAAGTCTATGGGGACTCACGGCTATTTATAAACCAAGTCAATGATGACTATCAAACTAAATATGACAAGCTCACCCCTTACAAGAAGATGGTAGAGAGTCTCAAAGATCTCTTTATAGACATAACTTTTTAGTAGATTCCTCACATGAACTATAGAGCAGCAGACACCATGGAAACCATTGGATCATTATTAGACATGTCGAACAACATCCTCCAATGTGAATTCTTCATAGAACAAATTCTCGTGCCAAAATCCCTAAATCTGAATACATGTGTCATTGTTGGTCTTGGATCCCTGTGGTATCATGACATCTTTACCTACTTAAGCAAAGGAACCCTCCCATCTGATATCACCTAAAACTTTAGAAATACCTTTGTCAAAAAGGAAGCTCAATTTGTGATCCTAGGTGATACCCTTTACCATCAAAGCATCAAAGGGACATTACTTTGATGTCTTAACCAAGAGGAAGCCTTAACTTCTTTAATAGAATTACACAATGGCATATGTGGTTCCCATTCTAGTGGAATGACATTAGCTAAGAAACTATCAATGACATGATACCATTGGCCAACCATGGAGAAGGAAGCTCATTAGTATGTGCAGAAGTGTGTCCAATGTCACCAACACGGAGATTTGATTCATGCACGAACTCGAGAATTGCAACCCGTAATCACACCTTGGCCTTTTTCATAATGGGGACTTGATCTCACAGGAAAAATCACCACAACCTCATCTAATGGCCATAAGTTTATCATAAGCTCCATTGAGTACTTTACTAAGTGGGTAGAATCCATTCTTGTGACCTACATAATGAGGAAGCAGATTGCTAATTTTATCTTGAATTACCTCATATGTTGTTGTGATGTCCCACAAACCCTAATCTCAGACAATGGGACACCTTTTAAGAATCAAGATGTGAAAGAGTTATGTCAAAAATTTAACATCCAACACCAATTCTCTACCCCATATTATCCCCAAGGAAATGGCCAAACAGAGGCTACAAACAAAAAAATCCTAAAGAAAATAGTCAACAAAGTTGGTCGTGACTAGCATCTGCAACTAAATCTCACTCTTTGGGCCTATCAAACCAGTATCCACACACCAATAGGTGCAACCCCTTTCTCCTTGTTCTATAGATTAGAAGTTATCTTTCCTATTGAGGTTGAGCTCCCATCACTATGAATGTCACTATAGAATTTGATCACTAATGAAGAATACATAGTATCTCGGCTAAATGAGCTAGAATTCCTAGATGAGCATCGTCTTGATACCCTTAATCATTTGCAAGTATATCAAAACCGACTAAAACAGAGCTATAACAAGAGAATCAAATTTCGATCTTTCCAGGTAGGGGATCTTGTCCTAAAGTAGAATCAAAAGAATCTACCAGATCAAGACAGTAAAGGAAAATTTGAATCTAACTAGTTCAGTCCCTTCATCATCACAACAAGCTATGGATCAAGAGCATATCATCTATCAACACCTGAAGGTGAACCCTTGCAAGAGCCAACTAATAGCTTGCATCTCAAAAAAAATTATGCCTAGTCTTGAAGGGTATAAACCGGAAAATACAAACAAATCAAAAAATAATTAAAATCCAAAAAATGAGAAAAAGGATTGGAAAAAGTAAAAAATCATCCTCTAAGTGAAAACCACCTCAGTGGTGCTTTGGACAAGTACCTTGGTGAAAACCTGGCAAACAAGCGCCTCGCGTAAATAAAGAACCTTCATCTATTCTTTGGCTCTTTTTTCCTATCATTCTTTGCACTAACATTCATCCATCACCTATCTACATCCTTATCATAGCTTGATGATGTGAAGTATCATATCTCTTTAGTACTACTTGGCATATTTCAAAGGTCAGTTTTTCATGCCTATATCGAATTAGTCTAACCTATCATGCTAGGGGCAATTCATTATGGATCATTTTGGGTCCTTGTATATCTTGAGGTTATTCAAAAATCGTGTCATAAAACACCAAAAACATTCATAAAATCTTATCAAAAATCGAAAAATATTCATAAAACATTCATCATAAAATCCAAAAAATTCACAAAATTGTAAAGGCAAAATCCAAAACATCCAGAAAATATCAAAATCCCTAAAAATGTCAAACATCGAAAATCCAAAAATAGTGCCTTGGTCAAACTACGGGTCTTTGAGCTTGAATGTAGGCAAGGCCATCATTGATCTACCCCCGATACACCCTAGGTAAGTCCTTTATGAGTTTTTCATAATAAACTGGCCTTTTCTATCACCTGTGCATTTCTCATCTTGTTGAGTCTGTTGAACTACGTGGTCTCTGCGTGTATAACATAGGTAAGGCTTATCTTTGATCAGCCCCCGAGACCCCTAGGATAGGTCTTCTAGGTTAGTTTCTTGGTCAAAACTCCCTGAAAAATCCCTAAACATTCAAATATCAGAAAACACAAAAAAAATTGAATATTGAAAATCCAAAAACATTAGAAAACATTCAAAAGATCTAAACAGATTCAAATATTTCAAAAAACCCTAAAAAGCCTCAAATAACCATAAAGCCTAAAAAAAATTGCATAAACTTTCAAAATACCAAAAATAGACTCAAAACATTTTCAAAATACCAAAAACATTGAAATATTCCAAAAAACCACCAAAACCATCCATCCCATCCCAATTTCACCCATAATAAGTTGATTCTTGCCTTCACCCTTTGGTAAGTCAAATAGAAAGCAAGTATAGTGAGTCGTAAAGTGAGAACCTAAGTGTCAAAATCTAAATTTTAAATCATAGGTAAATGCGTTAGTGAAGTTTGTATCAGCAGCTCATCTTAGCATCATCGTGTTAAACATTAGACAACCTCCTGATCAACATTCCCTAGGATGTATCTTTCTTGCAATGGACATCAGTATCAGTTATCACTTTAGCTAAATTAAAAAAGGAAAGAGATATAGATGACATTGATTGTTTGTCTTTAATCTTTTCTTAGGATTTATCTTAATGACCTATTCCTAGGACCTCTCGATGATTTCTATCAAAATGATTTAGAGAGAAAGGAATAGGGGCATTGATCATGATATTTCGTTTGTTGTGTGTGTGGGTATTCTTGTTTAATATAATCTTGGCACATACTTGCTTAATTGTGTGTAGGAAGGTCATTTAGAGTATGTTGTTGACTATTGTGTATGCTTTTGTCCAATGTGTTCTAAGCTTCTAACTTACATTCCAATGAGGTTTTCATATGTCAAGATGTGAACAAGAACTATCTTATCTATTTTTCAAGTCAAAGTCCATTACTCTAGATACAACGTCATCCTAGTTATCAATACCTTGATGCATCGTGTCTATGTGTTATATCAAACAATAAGGAATGATAAAAAATCCCAATCCTGAAGTGTGAGAAACTCATCATCCTACATCTTGCATTGTCTCCTCATCATCTCTAATAAAGTCTCGATGGATCATAGACTTGTTGGATCTTTGAATCAATTATCGGGATCAACAGTTATTCATTCTTTATTCTTCTATCTTCTCTGTGCACTAACTTGGTATCATGAAAGTCAATAAAAACATCATCAATGCATCTATCCTGCATCCACAAATCATTAGCATACATGCATCTCATGATCATAGCATAAAACATACATCAGCATAATCATTGCACATCATACATTCTACATCATCGTTTAAGTTTTGAAGAATAATATAGATTTGTTATTCTAAGCATCGTAAAATCATTGCATCCACATCATTTGTATCCATAACATTTGCATAAGAAAAGATAATGAAAAAGAGCATAACATTACATACATTCATATCATGATCATCGCATATCACATAAGCATAAATGAATTGCACCCATACATGAACAAATATAAGCATCTCACATCATATGTATACATGCAAGTGCGTGGAAATGGGTAGCCAATTTGTGGACAATTTACTTTTTCATCCTGAAATAGTGAAAACGCAAGCGCGTTATAGTAAAATGTGCTCGTTTTATGGCTTGGTAATGATCGAGCCTAGGATCGGTCATTACCAAGCCATAACATGAGCGCGTTATAACGTTCTCGCGTTATGGCTTAAATTTCAAAAAATGCACGCATTTTGAGTTCAAAAACTGAGCATTTTTTGAAATCAAAAAAACATTTCCAAAACACAAGCACATTATAATGCGCTCGCATTTTGGTCTACATTGAAAAAAAAATCTTCTATTTTTCTTGTCTCTTTCTTCTTATTATCTTTTAAGGAAACTATATACATTAAATAAACATTTAAGTATAAGTTGACATTTACATATGGATGTTTACTTTCTTATAATTTAAGTTATATTTCATGTATATAGGCAGGATGTTTGAGAGAGGTTTCAGATCTCTAGGAGTTACAATGCAAATTCTAGTTTTTGGAAGATCTCAAAAATTTCAGACTTAGTCAAATTTCAGTAATCAGCAAGTTGTATCATCTTTATCTCTATCTAACTCATTTTTTATCCCTTATTATCTAGACCTTTCTCACACTCTCTCCTTCCCTCTATACTTCTATCTATCTAGCCTCTCTCTCCCCCTCCATCCCTCCCTCCTTTCCTCCTTCCCTCCTTTCCTCTAATTTTCTCTATCTCACCCCTCTCTCTCTTCCTTCCTCCCACCCACCTTCCCTCTCTACTTCAATCTATCTAACCTATCCCTCTCTACCTCTCTCCATATCTACCTCTCCCTTCCTCATTCTCTCTCACTCTCCCTCTCTCCCTCTCTCTTAATCTCCCAACCTTCCTCCTTCCCTTTGTGTTTCTCTCTCACACACACTCTCTCCCTCCCCCATATCTCTCTCTTTGTTTTATGCTTTATGGTTGATGGCTTAAGCTTTATGTCTACCCCCCTCTCTCTCCCCCTCTCTCCCAGGTCTATCCCTCCTTCTATCCCTCCCACCCCCTCTCTCTCGCTTAGGTATATCTCTCATTCCCTCTATCTCTCTCTTAGTTCTCTCCCTCCTAGGTCCCCTCTCCCTCTTCTAGGTCTCTCCCTCCCACCCTAACAAGAGAACACACACATACACACTCTCTCTCTCTCTCTCTCAGGTCTCTCCCTCCCACTCCCTTCCCCTCTTCTCAAGTATCTCGTCCCACCCTAACTAGGGAACACACACACTTTTTGTCTCTCTCTAAGGTCTCTCCCTCTCTCTCTCTCTCTTTCTCTCTCCATCTCTCACTCCCTCTCTCCCATTTCTCTCCCTCCCACCCCCTCTCCCTCTCTCAAGTCTCTCTCTCCCACCCTAACTAGAGAGTCTCTCTCTCTTCTTCTTAGCCCCTATATCTCAGGTCTCTCTTTTCCACCCCCTCTCCCTCTCTCAAGTCTCTCCCTCCCACCCTAACTAGAGAACTCTCTCTCTCTCAGGTATCTCTCTCCCTTTCTTAAGTCTCTCCCTCCCACCCTAACTAGATAACTCTCTCTCTCTTCCTCCTTCTATCTCCATCTCTACCTCTCCTTCTCTCCCTCTCTCTAAGGTTTATCCCTCCCACCCCCTCCCTCTCTCTCAATTATATCCCTCCCAACCCCTCCCCTTCTCTCAAGTCTCCACTGCCCACCTCTCTCTCAAGTCTCCCTCCACCTCCCCTCCCCCAAGTCTCTCCCCCCCGCTAACTAGGAACACACACACACACACACACTCTTTCTGGTTTCTCCCTCACACCCCTCAGGTCTCTCATCTCTCTCCTCTATATATATGTATCTGTCTGTCTCCACTCCCTCACTTACCCTCTCCCTCTCTCCTCCCTCACCCTCTCCCGTATCTGAGATCTCCTCCCACCCTAACTGGGAGCTCTCTCTCTCTCCTATCTCTCAGGTCCTCTCTCTCAAGCCCCTCTCCCTCTCCCAAGTCCTCTCCCTCCCACCCTCTCCCTCTCTTAGGGTCTCTCCTGCTCCCATTCTTGTGAGACTCTCTCTCTCTCTCCCCTCTCCGTCTCTCTGCCTCTCTTTCAGCTCTGTCACCCTCCCCCTCTCCAGGTCTCTCCTCCCACCCTAAGAGATGCTGCCTCTCTCTCTCATCTCTCCTCCCACTGCCTCCCCTCTTCTCAAATTCTCCTCCACCCTAACTAGAGAACTCTCTCTCTTTCTACCCTCTATCTCTCTCCCACTCATCCCTCTCTTTCTCTCAGTCTCTCTCTATCAAGTCTCTACCTCCCACTCCCTCTCTCTCTCCCTCTTAGGTCTCTCACTCTCACTCACTCCCTCTATCTCTCTCCCCTCTACCCTTAACCCTAAACCCTAAACCCTTAACCCTTAAACCCTCTACTCTTAACCCTCTACCCTTTATCTCTATCAAGTCTATCCCTCCTACCCCCTCTCCCTCTCTCAAGTCTCTCTCCAACTCACTCCCTCTCTCTCTTTTTCTATCTCTCTCTAAAGTCTCTACATCCCAACCCCCTCTCACTCTCTCAAGTCTCTCTCTCACTCACTCACTCCCTTTATCTCTCTCCCCTCTACCCTTAACCCTAAACTCTAAACCCTTAACCCTTAAAACCTAAGCCCTTAAACCTGAAACCCTCTACTCTTAACTCTCTACCCTCTATCTCTCTCAACCCTCTCCCTCCTACCCCCTCTCACTCTCTCAGGTCTCTCTCTTAGTCACTCCCTCTATCTCTCTCCCCTCTACCCTTTATCGTAAACCCTAAACACTTAACCCTTAAATCCTTTATTTCTCTCCCACTCCCTCACTCTCTCTCTCTCTCAAGTATATCTTTGCTACCCCCTCTCCCTCTCTCAAGTCTCTCTCCCACTCACTCACTCACTTTGTTTATCTCTCTCCCCTCTACCCTTAACCCTCTACCCTCTACCCTTAATTGTAAACCCTAAACACTTAAACCCTTAAACCCTCTACCCTTTATCTCTCTCCCACTCCCTCCCTCTCTCTCTTTCTTTCAAGTCTCTCCCTCCTACCCATTCTCCCTCTCTCATGTATCTCTCTCTCTCTCTCTCTCACTCACTCCTATCTCTCTCCCCTCTACCCTTAACCCTCTACCCTAGCTTTCCAATTCGGTGAAATTGGGAATGTAGTGGCCTATTTGAAAAAATGGGTCCGAGAAATGGGGTCTCCCAGTAAATCACTGGGAGACCCCATTTCTTGGACCCATTTTTTCAAACAGGACAAGTTAGGTTGTCAATTTCACCAAATTGGCAAGCTAGTGAGCCCACTATGTAGTGGCATGTTTGAAAAAATGGGTCCAAGGAATGGGGTCTCTCGATGATGTAAATCACTAGGAGACCCCATTTCTTGGACCCATTTTTTCAAATAGGACAAGTTAGGTTGTTAATTTCACCAAATTGGCAAGCTAGTGGGTCCACTGGCTTGCCAATTTAGTGAAATTGGAAATGTAGTGGTCTGTTTGAAAAAATGGGTCCAAGAAATGGGGTCTCTCGGTGATGTAAATCACTCAGAGACCCCATTTTTTCAAACAGGGAAGTTAGGTTGCCAATTTCATCAAATTGCCAAACTAGCTTGGCCATTCGGTGAAATTGGTAATGTAGTGGCCCCATTTACATCACCGAGAGACCCCATTTCTTAGACCCATTTTTTCGAACAAGCAAATTAGGTTGCCAATTTCACCGAATTGCCAAGCTAGTGGGTCGATTGGCTTGCCAATTCAGTGAAATCGGTAATGTAGTGACCTATTTTGAAAAAATGGGTCCAAGAAATGGGGTCTCTCGATGATGTAAATTACCAAGAGACCCCATTTTTTCAAACGGGGCAAGTTAGGTTACCAATTTGATCAAATTGCCAAGCTAGTGGGCCCATTGGCTTGCCAATTTGGTGAAATTGGTAATGTAGTGGCCTGTTTTGAAAAACTAGGTCCAAGAAATGGGGTCTCCCAATGATGTAAAAATGGGGTCTCCCAGTGATTTACATCACTAGAAGACCCCATTAGCTTTCTAATTCGGTGAAATTGGCAATATAGTTGCCAATTTCACCCTCTCTCAGGTCTCTCTCTCTCCCCTAAACCCTAATCCCTAATCCCTATACCCTATAAAATTAACCTTATACCTTCAACCCTATACCTTAAACCATAAACCCTAGACCCTCAATCCTCATCCCTATACCTTATACCCTAAACCCTAAACATTATCCCTAAACCCTTAACCCTATAATTAAACACTAAATCCTACATTAAACCTCGTACCCTCAACTCTAAACCCAATACCCTCAACCCTATATACCTGATATCCTAAACCCTAATACATATACCCTATACACTTAACCCTACACCCCTAACCTTGAACACTATACATCAACCCTACACCTTCAACCCTCGTCCTTATACCCTATACCCTCAACCTTATAACCTAAGCCCTAAACATCATCCCCCAATCCTATACTTAAACCCTAAACCCTACATTCAACCTTGTACACTAAACCCTTAATCCTAAACCTCAATCCTAAACCCAATACCCTCAACCCTATACCCATTATTCTAAAGCCTAATCCCTATACCCTATACACTTAGCCCTATAACCTCAACCCTATATGCATTATTCTAAACCCTAATCCCTATACCCTATACACTTAGCCCTATACCCTCAACCTTGAACACTATCCCTCAACCCTCAACCCTATACCTTAAACCCTAAACCCTACACCCTCAAGCCTTATCTCTTTACCCTACACCCTCAACCTTATACCCTAAACCATAAGCATTATCCCTCAACCCTATACTTAAATGGAAAACCCTACACTCTCAAGCCTTAACCCTATACCTTATACCCTTAACCCTACACCCTAAACCCTAATCCCTATACCCTATACACTTAACCTCATACCCTCAACCTTGAACATTATACCTCAAAACTCAACCCTCAAACTTGTACATAAATCATGAAACCTAAACCATCAACCCTAAACCTAATATCCTCAACCCAATACCCTCAACTATATACCCAATATCCTAAACCATAATCCATATACCCTATAAACTTAATCTTATACCCTCAACCCTAAACACTATCCCTCAACCCTTAATGGGCTATACCTTAAACCCTAAACCCTCATCCCTCATCCCTATACCCTCAACTTTATACCTAATATCCTAAACCTTGAACCCTATTCCCTATACACTTAACTCTATAACCTCAACCCTATACCTTAAAACACTAAACCTTACACCCTCAACCCTCATAGGGGGAGAGAGAAAGAGTGGGAGGGAGGGGTTGTGGATAGAGAGAGAGGTTGGGAGGGAAAGAGGAGATAAAGATAAGTAGAGAGGGAAGGAGAGGTAGAGAGACATGAGAGATAAAGAGTAGATAAGGAAGGATAGATGGAGGGAGAGAGAGGGAGGTGAGAGAGAGGTGAGATAGAGAGCAATAAAGAGAGTGTGGTATGGAGTGATAGAGGGATATGTAGGTAGAGAGGGATAGGTGAGATAGAGAGAAGTAGAGAGAGAAAGAGATAGAGGGAATGAGGGAGGGTGGGCGAGAGGGGAGGAAGGGAGAGGTAAAGAGGGATATCTGAGATAAAAAAAAGTAGAGAGAGAATGGTGACATATAGAGGAGATATTTACAGAGAGGGAAAGAGAGAATGGTGAGATGGAGAGGAGAGAGTGAGAGAGAAAGAGGGTGAGGGAGGAGTGAGAGAGAGTGAGTGAGAGAGAGAGGTAGAGGGAGGGAGAGGAAAGATAGAAAGTAGATAGGGGAAAAGGTAGGGAGAGAGACATATAGTGAGAGAGAGAGGGATAAGGGAGATAAAGATAGTTAGAGAAAGGCGGGGAGGTAGAGAGAAGTAGGGAGAGAATAAGGGAGGGAGAGAATCGAGATAGAGAGATGTAGAGAGAGTGGTAGGGAGTGATGGATGGAGAGGTAGGTAGAGATGGAAGGAGAGGGAGAGGTATGGAGGGGGAGAGAGGGAGGTGAGAGAGAGGTGAGATAAAGAGAAATAGAGAGAGTGTGGTAGGGAGTGATGGAGGGATATGTGGGTAAAGAGGGATAGGTGAGATAGAGAGTAGAGAGAGATACAGATACAGATATAGATACAGACAGAGATATAGACAAAGATAGAGATAGAGATAGAGATAGAGATAGAGATAAAGATAGAGGGTGGATGAGAGAGGGGAGGAAGGGAGAGGTAAAGAGGGATAGGTGAGATAAAGATATGTAGAGATAGAATGGTGACATATCGAGAAGTAGAGATTTAAAAAGTGGGAAAGAGAGAATGGTGAGATAAAGAGGAGAGAGCGAGAGAGAAAGAGGGTAAGGGAGGAGTGAGAGAGAGTGAGAGAGAGTAAGAGAGAGAGGTAGAGGGATGGAAAGGAGAAATAGAGATTAGATAGGGGAAAAGGTATGGAGGGAGACATCTAGTGAGAGAGAGATGGATAGGGGAGATAAAGATAATTAGAGAGGGAAGGAGAGGTAGAGAGAGACAAGTAGAGAGGGAATGAGGGAGGGAGGGAGAAAAGCAAGATAGAGAGGTGTAGAGATATTTTTAGGGAGTGATGGCTAGAGAGGTAGGTAGAGAGGGATTAGGGAGGTAGAGAGTAGAGAGGGAAGAAGAGGGAGAGGTATGGATGGAGAGAGTGGGAGGTGAGATAGAGAGTAAGAGAGAGAGTGGTAGGTTGTGATGGATGGAGAGCTAGGTAGAGAGGGATAGGGGAGATATAGATAAGTAGAGAGGGAGGGAGAGAGGGAGAGAGATGTGAGATAGAAAGAAATAAAGAGTGGTGGAAGGAGAGGTAGGTAGAGAGAGGGAGAGAGGAGATAAAGATAAGTAGAGATGGAAGGAGAGGTAGAGAGAGGTGAGATAGAGAGAAGTAGAGAGGGAATGAGGGAGGGAGGGAGAGAAAGGTGAGATAGAGAGGTTTAGAGAGAGAGTGGTAAGGTTTGATGGATGTAGAGGTAGTTAGAGAGCGATTAGGAGATAGAGATTAGATAGGGAAGAAGAGAGGGAGAGATAAGTATGGAGGGAGAGAGAGTGAGGTGAGAGAGAGGTTAGCTAGAGAGAAATGGAGAGAGTGGTAGGGTGTGATGGAGGGAGAGGTAGAGAGAGAGAGAGATGGAGAGAGGGAGATATAGATACGTGGAGAGGGAAGGAGGGAGGGAGGGAGAGAGAAGTGAGGTAGAGATAATTAGAGGGCAAAGGAGAGAGATAGAGAGGGAGAGTTCTTGAGAGCAAGGGAGAGAGAGTCAGAAAAAGGGATAGAGATAGTGAGAGAGAGGTCTAGAGTGTAAGGGATAAAAATGAGTGAGATGAGAGAAATAATACAATTTTTTGATTACTGAAATTTGCCTCCTGATTATTGAAATTTGACTAAGTTTGAAATTTGTGAGATCTTCCAAAAACTAGAAGAGAGAGAGGGGAGAGAGGGAGGAAGGGAGAGAGAGAGAGAGAGAGAGGGAGTGGAGAGATAGAGAGTAGAGAGAAGGAGAGAGTGAGAGAGAAAGATGATAGAACTTGCTGACTACTAAAATTTGACCTCTTGATTACTGAAATTTGACATGCTGATTACTGAAATTTGACTAAGTCTGAAATTTTTAAGATCTTCCAGAAACTAGAATTTGCATTATAACTCCTAGAGATCTGAAACCACTCTCAAACATCCTGCTATATACATCAAATATAACTTAAAGTATAAGAAATTAAATGTCCATATGTATATGAAAGATAACAAGAGGAAAGAGACAAGAAAAAGAGAAGTAAAAAATTTCAATGTAGACCAAAATGCGAGCACGTTATAATGTGCTCGCGTTTTGTCAATGCAAATTCACAAAACACAAAAAATGCATTCACAAAACATGTCAAAACTGAGATATAACGTGAGTGCATTATAATGCATTCACGTTATATCTTGCTTTGGGAATCCCCAAGCCTTAGGATTGATATTTTCCTTGGAATACCAACCCAAAGGCTTGGAGGTCATTCTCAACAACCAAAGATGTGTTTTTGCAAATTCTACAATTTTTCACATAATTAGGTTTGTGCTCACCGTCAGGATTGCTTGTGGTTCAATATCAAAAAAATCGAACACATGGGTAATGTTGGGTTCTCTCTTAGCTATCCAACGATGTAATTTTTTTTACTTTCTAACAATGTTAAGACTTTCATCCATAATTTATTTTGTTTGAATGTCTCTTTTTTTCCAAAAAGTAGCGTTTGGTGATTTTTTCGTTATAAATTAACCGTTCATTGAATTTTCAAATAAATTACATTTTTAGAAGCTAGACTCCATTCTACAAATTTTTTAAAAGAAATTAAAAAAAATCAATTAGTTTGCAAAATTTGTAGGGGTAGCACGGCAAAAATTCTATTTTTCAGGAAGTGTCCACTTCAAAAATTAGTAGAAAATAAAATATTCATTAAAAAATTATTAGAAAAATCATGCATCAACTACATACTATTAAATAACTTCTGACCATGGCGATTTTAAAAATACTAAAAAAAATTTCATTGTACAAGAGTTTCTATGTTATGTTTTTTTGACAAAAACAACACCAATTTGTGTACATCCCTCATTTGAACCCCTTAATCTCAACCATTTTCAAAATAAATTAGTATTTTATAAAGTAGACTCGGAGCACTTGAATTCTTATTTTTGTTTCATCTCAAAATTTTGAGTGTAAGTATCCTCAATTTCACGTCCAAGGTTAGTATTTCCTGATTTTAGAAAAATTTGTCCACTTAAGTCCCCTTTTTAGGAACCATCTTGGTGCACTTACCCATACATATCATTCATAACCTGAAATAAAGTGCACACATCACATCATGAATCATCTGTATCTATATCATATATATATATATATATATCAAAAAAATGTGTCATGGTACAAAATCTGGATCAGTGTATGCATATTGATCAAAAGTACAATATCCACGAGGTTATCAAATAGGAGCCCATGAATGTATATCAATGATAAATAATGGGACAAAATCAAAAAAATGTATATACATCAATAAGATAGCCTTGATGGTTTCTACCCTCTCCAACTTGCCTCTCAAGTTGATCCTCTACTCGGGGACGTGCATCACTATGCTGTGAAAAAACTAGCTTTCAAAGAGTTGTAGGTACATCTCAATGATAATGTTGCCTATAATATGCAGCCTATGTCACTGCCTCTCAGTATAGTCGTGCTGAAACTGTCTGACCATGAGTAGATGATATAATTCTCTCAATCTATTAACGTCGATCCACCTCTTGATCTCTCTTAGCAATAATAGTTTGCACTCTCTACAATGCCTGATCTCTTTTTGTTGTAATGGAAATCACTTGCTACAGGGCCTAATCTTGCTCACCAATCAATGTTTGCACCTGTTGTTGTTGTTGCTGATTTTGTGCATCTCGCGCATCTGGTGGTGGTGGTCTTGCCTATGGCTTCACCTATGGTTGTACGTATGGCTTCACTTGTGATTGTACCTGTGGTTGCACCTATGGTTGTACCTGAGGCAATTGTCCCATTAGGGATGCCCCTGAAACCTATCCACCATGGTTGTCCTGGCCTCCTTATTCCCTACCTCTAGCTCCCCTGCCTCTCAATCTCCCTCTAGAAGGAGCACCTCTTGGATCTATCAATCATCGTGGAGGGACAAACCATGCATCATATGCTGGCGTAGTCTGAGCTACTGGCTATCCTTGACCATATGCCCAAGGTTGGGCCACCAAATGTCTGAAACTATCAACGGCCTCTGGAGCCGGAATGGTCGGTCCCCATATAGGAACCTCTCTGGTTAATCTCACAAAAATGGCCCTATATGCATCGTCAATCATATCATGTACTTCACTAAACTGACATGCTACCCTATCTAGAAGGTATCTCTCAATAATATGGTGCTCTTGACCCTACATATATCGGGTCTTTCTGGAAAAATATAACTATTGTACATCATCAAACCATGGTGATATTTGAAGCCATGGGCGCCAATGAAAAACTGTCGTATCATCTATAACCTATCTCCAATACGAGAGCCCAGTCTATCATGTGTGCCTCAAAGTAATGGCACCCCTATAAGGCCAAATGACAAGATCGTCCGGCTCGATGTCTATCATCTAAACAATTGGCTGGAGCACTACAATGTGCTCCCATGCCCAAATATGTAGCAAAGTCACCTCTGCACCAATAGCCCTATCGTCACAATAAACAAAATCATGCAAATCATGGTACAAGGAGGCTAGCATCACGAGCCCCCATGCAAAGAGTGTCCTTTTATGCATCCTTTGTTGTGTCTATCTGGGGCCACCAAACCTGAAATGATGGTTGCGATAATCAATCTAAAGTTTGGCACATGACCTCTGTATGACTCAAGTTCAATCTAAGATGTGACCAACACAATATTCTCCATCTCCATCGCCTCATGGCAGACATCGAAATCAACATTGACATCATAAATCACATGATCATTGTGAATCAATAAGCATAGAATTTTCCGCACGTCCTCCAAGGTAACCATCGGCTCACCTATCATAAGGTGGAGGGACGAGGTCTCACTGTGTCATCTCTTGCACAGAGCTGTCATCATCACTAGATGTGTCCTAATCATTGGGGCATAGGAAACGTACCACATACCAATCTCTCCCAGGTGCTCCTAGCACAACTCTAATAGGTCCTCTAATCTCTCCAATACAGTGGGTTTGTACTCCCTAAACATCAATGGTGGGATAATCTCATGCATCCACGAAGTGTACGTTATTAAGAAATCATTGAAATTTGAAGTTATTTGAAATTTCCAGCTCAACAATCACAAAAGCATCACTATTTTTTATAGTGTCACTATATTCAAATTGCAAATAGTGATGCCTAATGCATTTAAATTTCGAATCGGCAAGTGTGTCGCCAAAAAAATTTGCATCACCATTTACAAAATGGAAACCCTAACTTTAAATCGAGAAAAGCGTCACTATAATTGATTTGGGCGTCACTGATTTTACTTTGGTCGTCGCTATATAGCGATGCTACCAAAATCTAAATTTTAAAACGTAATAAATGCATCGAAACTTCAAATTTTAAATCAGGTTTTGAATCACATACTAGTGGTCCTGCACTTGGAAGCTGCTGGAACTCTCGAACTCAATCAGAAATGTGCCTAGGAAGCTTGCGGTGTGCCATTTCATCAAAGGGTCAAAGCTCAAAATCGTAAGAATTTTTTAAGTGTGAATGCACAAATGAATTGAAAATGACCCTTCTTAGCTTATTTAAGCTAGAAAATTAGGGTTTTTTGTCCCAATTTCGCATTTAAATGGGGGTTTATCATTGATTTCACCAATTTTGCCAAACTGAACCTAATTTTGCATAATTTTTTGCATTTTTGGCATAATTCTTGCATCCCAAAACCTTTCTAGACCCCTTGGGGTAGCTTTTCATCTTTATCGAGAAATCAACCCAAAATTCAAATTTACGCCCAATTTCTCGAGGGAGCAAGGAATCAACTTTATCCTTCCGTTGGGGCATCTTAAAAATCAAAATATTTTTTTTTTATCTAGGTAGCAGTTTTCATCCGAGGAGCGTTATTCTTTGAACCAAAGCAGTAGGTACCTTGCTTCAAAGAGGGGCAAAATATAGACAATGAAAAATGTCTTAATCCATATCATACATTTAAAACAGATTTACTAACATCATTTCCTCTAAAACTCGTCCATTTTTGCTTAATTGATTAAATTAGTCTAGCTATTTAATCAATTATGTCATTTTCATTTATTAATCTAATTTATTAAATCAGGTTAATTCACCTCTTTCATGCTAACATTTCATCTAATTAAATTAAATAAACCCGCGTATTTAATTTAATCTCCTAAGTCATCTTATTTAATTAAATAACCCTAAGTTATTTAATTAAATATCATTTCACCTTTTCCACATTTATTAAATTATCTAATTTAATAAATGTCACTTTATTCCTCCAAAATCCCCTAATTGCATAAATTAAATCTTGTTTAATTAGAACAATTAAACTAACTTTCCTCTAATCAAAGGGAATATTCCCATAGAATATTCTTTATCCCCTTTTTGCACAATTAAAACTTTGTTTTGATTTGCAAAATGCCTTTTTCCTCAACCATAGGAATATTCCAAAAGAATATTCTTATTCCTCCATCATTTAAAAAAGAGGTATTTTCACTTGGCTTCAAATGCAAGTTACCTTGTAACTTGAATTGCAAGTTATCTTTTAACCTTTTTAACAAGTTACCCTTGACCTATGTGTGGAAGTCAAAAGTGTGCTTGTTTGAGGCAAATGTGAACCCTTGATCCTTTCCTTGATCCATGTGATTTTGCATTTTCATCCATTGATGAGAATCCTTGATCCATGCCTCCTCTTTTTCTCCATCTTGGATCGTTGATTAACCTTTTCGATCTCAACCCTCCATTTCTCATTTGCTCTCCTACAAATAGATCACTATTTGGAGACAAATGGATCCATCTTTCAATTGCAAACTTATGTTGTTGAATTAACTTGCATCCACACTCATATTTCACTCACTTTTAACTAGTTTTAGTTCATTTTAGTTACATAAATAGCTTAGAGAATCCATTAATGGCTTCCATGCATCCATCCTAGTTTATATACGAATTAGAGTTTTCATCTTTTAGCATAATTTTAGCTTAGATTAGCTTAGCAATAACATAATTAGATCATTTGTAGCATAAAATCGTGTTTATTTAGCTTGCATCATGTCCATTTTAGTATAAGTCATGTTTTAATCCATTTTATCACAAAGGTTCCATTGATTCTCTTCCATAGAATCGACTGAAACAGGCTCACTAGTCATGGGATTGGGAAACGGTCGTTGTTTCGCATCAAAATGACACCAATTTCAAAACAAGATAAGTTTCAGATGGGCTAGATTATGAATTTAACTATTTTTGTGTAGTTTGTAGATTTCATTTTCAATTAAATGCTTAGTTTAGATTTCCATTCCAAATGATCTTGTTTGTAGATGCAGGTATGTTTGGCTCAATTATACTTTGATTCATCATGGATGAAGTGTAATCAACCCTCACCGACAATCCTCGTCTCACACTTACTAGTATAATATATGACGTACTCTAGATTCCCTTGTTTTTGTCCTCTAACAGCTCCAATTGCAAAATTAGAAGCATCTGTGTGGATATGAAAAAGGAAATGTCCAATTTGGTCTTCTTAATATTGGAGTCTTTGAAAGTGTTGCCTTAAGAGCTTCAAAGACATGTTGATGAGTAGGTTTCCAATCAAACTCTACATATTTGGACTATAAGACAAACAAGGGTGTTGCAATCTTACTCAAATCTTGTATAAATTCCTATAGTACCCAACATGGCCAAGGAAGCTTCTAACATCCTTTTATTTTTGAGGTACAGGAAGCTTTTGACATCCATTTCCTTGTTAACCTTGTCCTAGAATTCATTAATGATTTCTTTTCTCTTTTCCTTAGTGAGAGTCTAACCATGCAAGATTTGGTTCAACTCCTCAACTTTTCTTTTCAAGATATAATCTTTGAATTCTCTGGAAGTGATGAATTTGTCATCTTCTATAATTTTAGAACATGCAATTGTTCTCACATCATCTACCACCTAAACACCTGTATCAAAACTGATTAACATCTTGATTGAGGATTCTCTTTTTGCAACTATCCTATGAGGGTGCATTACCTGAAGCAAGTTTGAATCTTCTAGAAATTCACTAGAGTCAATTGGGCAATCAACCAAAGACTTGATAGGAGGAGCTACTTGTTCTAGAGGAACAATATTCTCCAGAATTGATTGATCTATTGCATGGGATGAGGATGGACCAGGTTCATCCCTTTGTGGAATTCTTAATGGCTAATTTAGTAGCAAGTTGGTTGCGTCATTCAACATCATCCTTATTCTCAGGATAGGATCTTGAATGTTAGTGTAAGTTTCCTGGTAAGAAGGATTTTCTCTTTTCCTTCTTTCTTCTGCAATTTGAATTTTAACCCATTGCTCTCTGATTTTCATGGCTTCTAAAGCAGAGGGTAGTTTCTAACTAGATTATCTTTAGGATCAAACTCATTAATATATGCAGTTGATTTATATCGTGTCTTGGTGTCATGAATGACATTCTCGTGATCAAATTTCCTAGCTTTATCACATCTCATCCTATATGGCAACAATTTGTTAGGAATCAATTCCAACCCTTCTCTGGATGTAACCATGGAGTCTAAGAAAACAAGGGTGGAAGGAATAATTTAATGTTCTTTGTAGTTCCTAAAATAAAATGAGTCTTATTAGCCTCATTCAATTGCCAAATAATTTCTAAAAATAAAATTATGTCAAGGACTGACTTTGGCAAATGTGTGGGGCCATTGGAGGCCTATAAACCTTGGTGAATTTTGAATTTGAATGGAAGAACCAGCCTCCCCAATTATGGTCAAAATTTGACTCAAGATGGAATTGCTTTGGCCTTAAAAACCTTCTTACTCTCCCTGATAAGCCCCAGTTAATTGACATCCTAAATTTTTAGTACAAATCTAACAAAATATTGCTAGAAAATGCAATAATTAGAGGTCTCACAATTTTTGTACCACATGTATACCCATTCTTGCACATGGAGCATGTAGCCTTGTTCATTGTGAGCCCTAACCTTCAGTTGAGGGTCCCAAATCATTCTCCTTATATATAGCAATATATGACACAATAAGGAGTACCATTTAAAGTAAACAATGTTGGCATCTTTGTGAAGGGAAGTCAGAGCCTTATGAAGCTCTTTGGCAATGAATCATGCATAGTTGTATGGCCTATTTATATCCCTACTCTGGATTGGAACGACCAAACCATCAAATTTACTAGCATTTGAGTTTTGCAAGCAACTCCCAATACTTGACACAAAGAAAAATATGTCTTCTAAAAGTTTGCCTCTAAAATATCATAATTGAATGACTCCAGATCTCTTCCTATAAACCTTTTTGTTGATATGTGGCGATTGATCATGCTATATTGTACACTCTTCATGTATCCTTGCCGGGGTCCAGAGGCGGCAACCCCCGAGAAATTTCTTTTTCACCTTTTTTCGCTTTGTCACCGAAAAAGAAAAAATCCGACTTTGTAAACCCTAATTTATGGAAGCTTCTAAAAGATTTTTATAAGTGGTTGGGATGGAGAGTTGTAGTATGGAATTATTCATGATATTGTACTATGTTTTGCACTAGATAATAAAATCATTGGATGGTTGCGATTTGGTGGATGTAGCCTATATTGGGTGAACCACGTTAAATTCTCTGTGTTATATTTTTTGTGTGATTTGTTTCTTAGTTTATTGATAAAATATGCATTTAACTTGTTAGATATATGTCTTATAACCCTAACAAGTGGTATTAGAGCGGGTTGTTTTCAGCTATCTTTTGCAGGAAAGTCTCACGGTTGCGTGGGAGTCTCATAGTTGAGTGGGAGCAATGGCAGATGAGGGTAAGTTGAAGGTTGAGAAGTTCAATGGGCAGAACTATCAGTTATGGAAGATGCGGATGGAGGACTACCTCTATCAAAAGGATTTATGTCGGTTATTGGAAGGGAAAACCAAGAAACTCTCAGCAATGTTTGATGAGGACTAGGATATTTTGGACAGAAAGGCACTTGGCAGTACTCGTTTATGCTTGGCACAATCGGTGGCATTCAATATTACAAAAGAAAAGACAACTCAAGAGTTGATGGAAATCCTAGCAAAGTTATATGAAAAGCCTTCCGCTTCGAATAAGGTATTTCTTATGAAGCGTTTATTTAATATGAAAATGGTAGAAGGTGGGTCAGTTACTGATCATTTAAATGAGTTTAATATGGTTACTAGTCAATTAACTTTTGTAAATGTAAACTTTGATGAAGAAGTTAGGGCTCTTTTGGTTCTGTGTTCTTTGCTTGAAAGTTGGAATAGCTTGGTAATGGTTCTTTGCTTGAAAGTTGGTAGTGGTTTGAATACATTAAAATTTGATGATGTTGTTGGTGTTATTTTGAGTGAGAAAATTCGTGGGAAAAGCTCAGGTGGAACATCCACATCAAGCAGTGTTTTGAATGCAAAAAGCAGGGGCAGAACAAAGGAGAGAGGAAACAATTATGGAAGTCACGAGGAAAATCAAGGGACAAAAGGTCCCATTCTAGAGACAAAAGGGATTGTTGGTACTATGGTAAGCTAGGCCATTTAAAGAAATATTGTTGGTCTCGAAAAAATAAAGGAGACAAAAATGAAGGAAATAAAGAAGCAAATGTGGTAAGTAATAAATCTGATGAGGATGCTTTGATTCTTTCCCTTGACAATATTGATGATTCTTGGGTGTTAGATTCAGGGGCTTCATTTCATGCTACACCCCATAGAAATTATTTTCTTGATTATGTCCAAGGGGATTTTGGGCTGGTTTATTTGGGAGATAACGAACCCTGTCAGATTGTTGGAAAGGGAAGAATCAAGATTAAGTTGCAGAATGGGAATCATTGGCTACTAAATGAGGTAAGGCATGTTCCAAAATTAAGAAGAAATTTAATTTCAGCGAGACAACTAGATGATGAAGGTTGTGTTGTTACATTTAGTGATAAAAATTGGAAGGTTACAAAAGGTGTCTTAGTGGTAGAAAAAGGTGTGAAAGTAGGCACCTTATATCTTTGTGCAGGTCATATTGTTCCTTCTACTTTAGCTATTGCAGATAAAAATCAATGTTTAGGATCAGTTGTTGCAGTTCAACAAGCAAAAAATCACATAGTTGTTGTGGATTCTGAATCAGCACTATGGCATAATAGACTTGGGCATATGAGTGCAAAAGGTATGAAATTACTTCATTCAAAGAATGTTTTACTAAGTCTAAAATGTGTTAATATGGATTTCTATGAAAGTTGTGTTTATGGGAAACAAAAAAGAGTTAGTTTTCTCAAAGATGGGAAAGAAAAATGAGAAATTGGAGCTTGTGCATACAGATGTATGGGGATCAGCTCAGATATTTTCTCTTGGTGGCTCTCAATATTATGTTACATTCATTGATGATGCAACTAGGAAGGTATGGATTTATTTCCTTAGGCAAAAATCTGATGTATTTGAAGCTTGGTTGAAAATGGAGAAGCTTGGTTGAAAATGAGACGGGTAAAAAGTTAAAATGTCTCAGATCTAATAATGGTGGTGAGTATTGCAGCAAAGAGTTTGAAGATTATTGTTCCTCTAATGGTATTCGTAGGCAAAAAATGGTTCCAAGGACTCCACAGGAAAATGGAGTGGTTGAGCGCATGAATAGAACAATAATGGAGCATGCACGAACTATGAGATTGCATGTTGGGTTGCCTTTAAACATGTGGGAAGAGGTTGTAAACACTGTTGTTTATTTAATTAATAGAGGTCCATCTAATCCTTTGGGTTGTGATATTCTAGAGGAAGCATGGATAGGTAAGAAGGTGAATTATTATTTTCTCAAAACCTTTGGTTGTGAAGCATTTGCACATGTAGATTCTGAAAATAGAACCAAACTTGATGAAAAATCAAAGAAATGTATATTTGTTGGATATGGCATTGATGAATTTGGTTATAGGCTTTGGGATTTTGAAAATAAGAAAGTTGTGAGAAATATGGATGTCATATTCAATGAGAAAGTGTTGTACAAAGATCTATTGCAGAAGCATGAGAAAAAATAAAAGGATTATGCAGTGTTGGATGATATTGCAAACAACAATGTTTCAGTGATTCCTCATGCTCTACAACAACAACAACAAGAAATACCACAAACTCCAGTGAATGTTAGGTGATCTTCAAATATAAGTAGACCTCTTGAAAGATTTTATCCCTCTTTGTATTCTATTTTATTAACTAATGCTAGTGAACCAGAATGTTATCATGAAGCCATGCAGGTGGATACCAAGGTTCAGTGGGAGCATGGAATGGAAGAAGAAATAGACTCCTTGGTAAAAAATCAGACTTGGGAATTATGCAAGTAAAAAGGTTGTACCAAACAAATGGGTTTACAGGTTGAAAGAGGAGGATGGAAGTAAACAAAGATTTAAAGCCAAATTAGTTGTAAAGGGATTTGCATAGAAAAAGGGTATTGATTTTGATGAAATCTTTTTTCCAGTTGTTAAAATGACTTCTATTCGTATTGTTTTAAGTATTGTGGTTGCTGAAGATTTGCATTTAGAACAGCTTGATGTTAAAACCGCCTTTTTCCATGGTGATTTGGAAGATGAAATATATATGAAACAACCACAAGGATTGAGGTCAAAGCTAAGGAGAAACTAGTGTGCAAATTGAAGAAAAGTTTATATGGCTTGAAGCAAGCACCTCAACAGTGGTATATTAAATTTGATAGTTTTATGGCTGAGCAAGGCTACAACAAGTGTAATTCAGACCATTGTGTTTACTTTAAGAAGTTAGCTGAAGATAGCTACATTATTTTATGTTTATATGTTGATGATATGTTTGTAGCAGGGTCTAACATGGATCACATAAAGGAGTTAAAACAACAATTAGCAAATTCATTTGATATGAAGGATTTGGGGGTAGCAAAACAAATCATTGGTATGAAGATTACAAGAGATAGGAAAAACAGAAAATTGTTTCTATCTCAAGCTGATTATGTTGAAAAGGTGTTGCAAAGATTTTATATGGAGAATGAAAAAGTTGTCAACACACCTTTGCCCAGTCATGTAAAATTGACTAAGGATATGTGTCCAAAGACATAAAAGGAGGAAGAAAAAATGTCCAACGTACCATATGCTTCAGTTGTAGATAGTTTAATGTACGCCATGGTATGCACAAGACCAGATATCACACATGTCGTAGGAGTTGTTAGCAGGTATATGAGTCATCCTGGAGTAAAGCATTGGAATGCGATAAAATGGATTCTCATGTACTTGTGAGGTACATCCAATAAATGTTTATGTTTTGGGGGCTCTAATATAGATTTAAAAAGCTATGTTGACTTAGATTTGGCAGGGGATATAGATACTGGGCGGAGTACCACAAGTTATGTATTTACAGTTGGTGGGACAGTAGTGAGTTGGATTTCTCGGTTGCAAAAGGTGGTTGCTTTATCCACCACGGAGGCAGAGTATAATGCTGCAATAAAGGCAACAAAGGAGATGATATGGCTACAAGTTTTCATGGAAGAGTTGGGCAAAACACAGGCTGAAAAATCACTTGTTTACAGATAGCTAGAGTGATATACATCTTGCAAAGAATTTTGCGTTGCACTCTAAAACCAAACACATACAACTGATATATCATTTCATGTGGTCAGTATTCGAGGATGGAGAGGTAAAGCTGGAAAAGATACATACAAATGACAATCCAACAAATATGTTTACAAAGGCAGTGACAAGGGAGAAGTTGAGCTCCTCTTCAGCTTCGGTTGGTCTTCATGGTTAAAAGTATAATAGAGCAGCAAGGTCCAAGGTGCTTATTTCCAATAGGAGTTGTAAGTGTAGCGGTGTCGTCCAGAATCAGTCTCCAAGTGGGAGATTGTGTTGGTGTGGAGTTTGATCAATCTCTAAGTGGAAGATTGTTGATATGTGGCGACTGATCATGCTATACTGTACACTTTTTAGTACTGTACACTCTTCATGTATCCTTGTTGGGGTCCGGGACCGGGCTAGGCCCCAGGCGATGGTTCAGAGGCGGCAACCCTTGAAAAGTTGGGGTTCGAAGGCAACAGCCCCTGAGAAAAAAGAAATTCACCTTTTTATGCTTTGTCACCGAAAAAGAAAAAAGCCAACTTTGTAAACCCTACTTTTTGGAAGCTTCTAAAAGCTTGTTATAAGCGACTGGGATGGAGAGTTGTAGTATGGCATTATTCGCAATATTGTTATATGTTTTGCACTAGATAATAAAATCATTGGATGGTTGCGGTTTGGTGGATGTAGCCCATATTGGGTGAACCGCGTTAAATTCTCTATGTTATATTTTATGTGTGATTTATTTCTCGGTTTATTGATAAAATATGCATTTAACTTGTTAGATATCTGCCTTCTAACCCTAACACCTTTGAAATTCTTTGTTCAACCCTCTTGGCCTAAAAATGGGTAGCCATTTTACTTTGTAGTTGTCCCTTAATCTATGATATTCCCTTGTTAATGCTCCTAGATCAATCGGCAAATGAGCATTCATGTCCAAGCCAAAAAATTCACAAATGAATTCCTTATCTAAATTTACCAAGGTTCCACTATTCTCAATGACGATTCCCCTAGTATTGGGGTTATATGATTTGGCCACAACCCTAACTAGGTCAACATTGATGAAAACATTTGGGCATTACCAATTTTCCCAACCCTTGTCTCCAAATGTTAGAAACTAGTTTGTCAATAAAGCATTTCCTATAGCAATGCTTGAAAAGGGCATATCCATGAATGGGAATAATGACATCTTTGCACCGATCATTTTTATCTATAATTATGTCTGACAAAATCCTAGACCCTTGACCAACCCTTGGTTGCTTTGCAGACCCTAGCAATTGAGCCATAATTTCCTCATCTAATGTCCTTGTAATCCTCTCGAAGTTCTAGCCATGATTTGATAATTGGGAACTAGAGTTTTGGGGATTTGAAAAGAATTCACAAAAATTCTAGTTGGAAACAACAGTTCACAACCTCTTAAACCCTAAATCTGGAAATAAATTTATGAAACAACTTTACACAAAGAGAGCCTGAAATTACTTACTAGTTTGAAGATGGTTGTAAACCCTAAAAATGGCATCGAAAACCCTAGCTCGTTTGAAAACTTGCAAGTCACTATGCACCTTTTTCTTTATGCTTTGAATTAATTGAGAATGAATAATTAACCCAATTCATATGAAAAATTAGGTAGTTGCAAATCAAATCCATCATCAATGCTCTCATACGCTCAAACGTGTGACCAATAGCAATCATTCTTGATTTAAAACGTTGATCGTTGATCTTAAGAAATAAACGGCAATCGCAAGAATTCAAAATCCTTTTGCAAAAAGGAAGACCCCTTCTCTTTAAACAACTCTAAGACACGTGTAGCAGTTTTGAAGATTCGTAGAAAGAGATATAACAATTTTAAAAGCTTCCTCAATGCATTCTCTCATGAAATACATAAGGTAGGCCCTTAATGACATATGTCATATAAAATAACCTTTCCTTTCCTTTCCTTTTTTTTCCCTATGAAGCTAATATCTTGTGCAAAATGGTCATATGCATATCGTTTATTGAATGAATGAAAGATTTTAATGACGTCCACGAGACTAAACAGTCTATGGGACCGAAACAAACTGTCTAATTCGTCATCAAGCTCTTTTCCAAGTCAGATCTCCTGCTACTAATTTTGACTAGAAGGTTGGCCGTCTGGTTGATCTTATCCTCCTCAAATAACTGTTGCATATTGTCCACACTTAAAGTATTTGCGTACAAGATACGGATATCTTCATAGGCTGTGCATTCCATGACAAATTGTCATTCCGTCTCTACCTCTCCCTTATTACAGAATATGCATGTTCTTTCTTCCTAAATTTCTTTAGGTATCTTCCACCTACCAGTCTCATACCTAAGATGGTGCGATCTCGTCCTCAATTGAGCAATCAACAACCTCGCTTTCCCTTTAATAGCTACACCTAAATAGCTTTTCTCACCATGATCCTTTGTCGGGTTAAAACAAAAACATTTTGCAAGTTCGCAGGGCTAATACTTTTGGAACAATGGGTCTTGCGATGTGAAGGCTCTTTGCAATACTAGAAGGCTTGAAAAAGCACATGCCTTACAAACAACTTACGGCTACAAGGGAAAAAGGGGGCCCGGAGCATGGTAAAAGGAGACTTCGCGAGAGACTTTAGGACATTACGCGAAAAGGAACTTATTAGATTCGATTGGCTGAATACCCATACATGTCACTCGGACCTTTTCGCAAACTCGCAAGAGGAAAACAAAAACATTTCTTGCTTCTGCAAAACAAAGGAATTACTTGAAATGTTGATGCGTGTCCCATGGGACCTAGAGAAACGCAAGGCTTTTTAACAATACATTAAAATATTCATGAAATGGAAACGATCAGTTGAAAACCCACAAAGGGCTGATAAAAGCACGAACACAAGGCTTTAAGTTGTAACTTAAGAGACCTAGCAATGGGGTGTAGGTGGCCAATACAAAATTAGACAACAACATGAAGTGTGACTATGTCAATATGGTTTAATACAAAAATGAATGTATCGAAGACTGAGAGGTATTAAATTGCAGTTAAATAAATATAAAGGAAATGATATCAGATATCAATGGTTAAAGTTCAAATTGCAGTTAAATAAATATAAAGGAAATGATATCAGATATGAATGGTTAAAGTTCAAAAAGTAGTGGCATGATTAAAGGACGATAGAATCCCAGTCAAACAATGAAGCATAGTGGCATGATTAAAGGACGATAGAATCCCAGTCAAACAATGAAGCATAGTGGCATGATTAAAGGATGATACAATCCCAGTTGAAGAATGGCATGGTTAGAGATGACAAAATCCCAATCTAACAATGAAGCATGCCAAAAATCATTCCAGTATTTCATATTTTTTAAAATGAAGCGTGACATTTTACGAATTCTTTGTAAAAGGTGCAATCCTGTCTCAAGAAGGGAAGAGTAATATTAAAAGAAAATTTGTTTCCAGAATGCACGTCCAAATTAACCAACAAAAATTTGGGAATTGCAATGACCCCTAAATCTTGTATGAAGGAAAAAGAAGAAAGGAAAATTCGATTTTTAGATTAGAAACTCTGTTACCAGCTAGGTATGATGCAACAGGGCCAACATCAACTCTGTTAATATAACAAAAACCATCACTAAAAAAACACATTTTATTAATAAGATATAAAGGACAGGTGATGTTACCAAATCTGATAACAGAATGATCATCCTTCTGTGCAAACCACAAATGCTGTTACAAACTTATTCCCTTTTCATTCCATGACTAAACTTATTAGAGTATTACTTGATTATTTAGCCCATCTAGTTATCAACAGAGAACTTATATACCATAGTATGCTTGTAAACTTCCCCCGGAGAGACAATAATTGATGGGAAATTCAGTTGATTGACTGCATTAGGGAATCCTTGAGTTTCCAAGCACAATCCTGCATGCTTATTGTAAACAGCACCTCCCTTACCAGTAATACCGTTGACAAAGTTCCCTGTGTAGAACTGCATACCAGGTGCATTGGTCCACAAATCAAGAACCCGTGAACTGGAAGGATCCTTAACTTTGACAGCATGCTTCAGACCATCATTTGTTTCACCACAATCAAGAACATAATTATGGTCATATCCTCCAGGAACTTGATCGATTGTGCTTCCAATAATCTTCGCAATTCTAAAATCAAAGGGTGTTCCTTCCACAGGAAGAAGCTCTCCAGTGGGGATCAACTTGTCATCCACTGGAGTTACATGTGAACCCCAAAGTTGTACTGAATGACCAAGTATATCTCCACTGTTGTGACCTGCCAAATTCCAATATGTGTGCTGAGCTAAACTCACTGGAGTTGGTTTATTTCTTGGTATGGCTTCCATATCAAGTCGCAATTCCATTTTCCCATTCAGAGTGTAGGATGCAGTCACATCAAGATCACCAGGAAAGCCTGCATAAAAAATAACTTCGAATAAGAGAGCATTTAATAAAGATCTTCACAAGACTGACACCATTTCTTTGAATATTTATGTTGATTTACAAGTAGAACAAGGAAATCTCATTTGAGTAAACAATTCCCTTTCCAAAATGTTCGTACAAATATTTTCTGACTGGATACAGGATCACACAGTATAAGAGTTCATACGGAGTGGAAATGGTTAACCATATGCCAAGCTTTATCCATATTTATGCTTGTCAACTGGGAGGAGGAAACCTATGTCTCCTCGGTTTCTGTTTCACAAGGACAATTCTTGTCCCAAAACCTCACAGAAAATAGGCTGGATTGGACAATTTCTCAGTCCTGAGAAACATATAAGCTTTCAGTTTATATTAATAATCTCAATCCTCAGAAACATGAACTTTAAGGTTAAATTTCACTACTCAGAAATATATGATCATTGAAAAGCCTTATGTTTAAACTTTGGTTGTCAGAAATATACGATCATTAAGGGGCCTTGAATGTAAACTTCAATGCTCTAATCATATGATCTTGAGTAAGTTCCGAAAATGTATGATAGAATCTGCTTCATTTTGATGCTATGTTCTCTTTATTTTTGTAAACTTGATCTACTAACATTTTACACATTATTAGCCCAGTAGAGAGATAAAATTGGAATTCAACATGTCAAACTTCAAAAGAAGTAGAAAGGAGGGGAAAAGAAATCAGTGACAAATTTTGAAGGATGGGTATTTACTTTTTGACCATTGAAGCATCATCTTTCCAAGAATTTTGTATAAATTTCTACACAAACTTTTAGCTAAGGCTGAACACCAGCAATTCCTATTTATTGAAATAACATTTCCTTAGGTCACAAGGCCTAGAACACATAATAACAACGGAAAAAGCATATTCACATTCATGAAATAAATTATTCTTACCTTGTTCTCCATCGTGACTATGGTAACTAAATTTGATAGATGGAGTTTCTCCATCCTTCTGCTCCTCCACTTTCCATACAACCTTGTCAAAACCCTTTTCCCCACCTGCAATTGGATAAGAAATAGGCTATCAAAAAAAAGAGACACAAATCACTTCCCATGGTGCTGAACTCCAAAATCAATATTCAGAATTAAACCCTAGGATTTAATTTTTCCACTGACATATGGGATGGGAGCAATACTTTCCTGCAATAGATATAGTGGATAACTACATCAATATTAAACCCTAAAAGTTGACTCTCTCACTGACATTGTAAATAAGTGCGATGGTTGATAACTACATCAATATTAAACCCTAAAAGTTGACTCTCTCACTGACATTGTAAATAAGTGCGATGGTTGTCCACACTAGGGTAATATTGTGCAGGTTTAACACACAGTTTCTCTGATAAGATAACCTTTTTATGAAGAAATTCAAAATTGTATCTTACATTCCTTGATTTTCACAAGCCACGAAAGAAGGCATATGCAATGGTATAAAGATGCTCAACAAGCACACGCGTAAATATAAAATAAACTGAAATACTTACCATGTAGTGTATTAGGTCCATTGTTGACTGGTAAGCTGTAATGCTCTCCATTCAGGGTGAAACCTCCATCCTTGATGCGATTGGCTACCCTCCCAACTATGCAACCAAAGTATTTCGATGTGCCGTCCTGTGAATGCAAGAAAAAAAAACAGGATGAATGGCTTACCACAAACAAGAAACTGTTCATATGCTCACATCTACCATATTCATTATCAATATTAAAAACAACCCCATGGCCCAAAATCTAGCAGCATGGCAGCACAATCATCATGATGATGGCCCAGATTAGGGATGCTCCCTGTGTTGACAGTGCATTCCCCCATCAATGAAATAACATGGTAAATGTGTGATTACCAATTAAAACTAAATATCAATAGTCAAAATCTGTGAGGATGTTACAATTTTTTGACAGATCAAGTTACCAATTAAAATTTAAAACCAATTATGAAGTCAAGGTCTGTAAGTATTTTACAATTCGTTAAGAGATATCAACAGTCAAAATCTGTATTGATGTTAAAATTTGTTCATTTCAAAGGAGGAGGAGAAAGCTAGCTTATTACCCTCATCAAAGGTAGACTTACCATGTAAGGAGTGAGTGTGTCAAAACCCAGCACAACATCTGCCAAATTACCTGAGACCCAACATGCATACCAGAATAGTTAAGGAAAATTCAGAATTGGAATACAATCATACCCACAAAAAAAGAAGCTAAAAAGCATAAATTTAATGCATAACCTAATGATCGATCCATCCCAAAAATTTGTGGTGTTTACATGTAATGGTAATGTAAGATACTGTTACAAGTGTAACCAAAGTGCAAGTCCCCCACTCACTGCAGAAAGGTATCCTCTAACTACAGCAAACATGTGGCCAGACTGTGGTATAATGATTATACGGTACATAGAAGTTGTGACTCATGCTCATCTTAAGTGATTAGTTCAACCATACCCCAAACGAGTTAATGAGGGTCAAATGCCACTCAAGACAAATGATGATCAAAACAAATTTAAGAAAACAAAGAGAAAAAACCCATGAATATCAATGCATGAAGGAACACAAACTGAACTAAAAAAGACCATGGAACCCATCTACGAGTTACTCCAGCCGAACAGTGATGAGGATACGGTGAAATGATTATGGGTGGCTGATGCAGGAGCATCCTTGGTTTTATAGAGATCTGCTTTGCCCAACTAAAACAAAATAAAGGAAAAGAAAAGAAAATAATAACAAAGCCTTTATTTCTTATCATTATTTGTGTTTGTTGTTTTGCATCAGGTATTGGCATTTTGTCAAAAATTTAATTCAAAGAAGCTTGTTAATCCTCCACTACATATAGCCATGCATATCTGTGAACATAAAAGACAATAAAACATTGTCTTTTGAGAAAAAAGGGACAAAATCGGTTTAAAAAGGTGATCCGGTATTTGACTCGGCAAACAACATTCCATGACACTCTAATTCGTCTGGATATGGAGTATTAACTGGGAGTGCAGCATCTGCCAGAAGATATGGTAGAGTTTTACTAGTTGACCAGAGGGATTTGCACTCAGAAACTATATAGAAAAGAAAACATCACTGTGAGTCAGTGAGCTCAAAAATAGAGGTTGCAGACCTCCATTTCAAAATCAGGATTATTTTTGTGTTTCTTCTTATTATGGTCGGATGTGGTTCAAATTTGAATTTAGAGTCATCTTACAGGAAGAAATTCAGACCTGAAGTTTACTAAATTAAACTTCTCCTGTAACATGTTTTATGTAAGCCTTATAATATAATTTCCCAATGGTGAATCTTCCAAGGTGTTTGAATGCATAATAAGATGTTCTATGGCTGTCCATATCTTCTGAAATAGCATAGAATACAGTGCAGTTAGTAGGTTGGTTAATGAGATTACAATAGATAAGTAGGAGGTATTTTCCACAGCGTGTCAAATTGTGATATTGCTATCAGGATTCAACTGTGTAGTTTTACGAGTCAAACTCATTGACCCATGTTTCAGGAGTAGTGATTCACAAGAACCCATCTCTCATGATAATGAATGGTCCACTTAGCACTCATTGCATCTAGGTGATGCTCACAGAGGTAAGCACTGGGCCTTCAATAGGAGAAATTTGTATTAGTTAATTTAACACTTAGTTAATTTTAACACAGAGGTTAATGGTATTTTCTAGGTGAGATTACAATAGTTTAAGTCAAAACTTCCCTTTGCACTCTGACCTGTAGGAGAAATTTGTGTTAGTTAATTTAACACTTAAGCACCCCCACATCAGAGTTCATACCCTCTTAAAAGGAGCAATCCAAGCATACCTGATAAGAGTTAAAGGAGGTCTATACCCTCACTTAAGACTTACTACGAAAAGAAAACAGAAGATCCCAAGATAATCCGACAACCAACCCATGAAATTAATGCATGATGGAAACTGTACTTAACAATTGAAAAGGGAATATATGGAACCCGTTTATCATTTCCTATTACTTAAAAACTAAAATATGACAAATTTGACAAAACTCTTCCTTCAGAAAAAGAATCTAATATCATACGAGCAGACTATAAAACCAATACAGTGAATTACAAGAACCCATAATCCAAAAATTGAAGACAACCTGCAAATCTTGTCCATAGATTGTAAGCGAAGTGAACACGCCCAAAACCAAATGGTACAAGTTGAAGATAAATTTACTGCTTGCAAGCGTAAATCAAATTCGAATAAATTGTGTTTCAAGGCCTGAATTCCGTTAACTGATCTAGCCTAGGAAATTCTTAGAAAGTATTCACTAACATGAGGTAGATATCAGGAAGGGGAGAAATACAGTTAGGTGGGTACCCAGTACCTTGTGCATCTGGAACTTGTAAAGAGGTGATTGTGCAGCCCAAATTGGTGACTGTCAAATGCAGATCGCCCTTTTTCAGTTGAAACATTTGAGGTTGTTGCTCCGCCATCTTTTCCCCTCTCTGTGTGTGGCTCAGTGGAAGAAGATAAGTTTGATGACGAGTGGCGCAGCTGTTCAAAAATGCTCTGAACTCCTTTCTTAGTAAGCACTCTGAAAATTCTTGCACAGAATAAGATTTGCTTGAGATTTAAACGCATGCAGACATGCAAATCTAAATGATGAGAATTAAAATGTTTCACTGGTATTAGTGTATTGTTCCGTTATAGCTGTAAGGTACCTTTTCATGGAAGATAATTTTAAAAAAAAAAAAATTGATCACATCCAATATTTTATAAAAAGTGTCCCGTACTTATACAAATCTAATTTATTCCAAAACCGTTGAAACTGTGTAATCAATATTATTGCCTATGTCTTGCATGCAAATGAAGAAAACCCTTACCTGCAAAATTACACAAATTGGGGCTGTTCGAGGTAGCTTTTTATATCGATTCCACGGAATCCAGGGACTACTCTTCTATTGTTTAAAGTTTAGAATTTATGGAGACACTTGAGAGCAGGATGTTACAAGGGCATTGGTTCACGGTTTGTAGGTACTGCCCAGTAAGATTGAGCATTATGATGTTTTTTCCTAAATTTCTTTTTACGGGATTACGGTTTCTGGAGTGATGGATCCCAAATTTCGGACTGATATACGTAGTATTTTGTGCCTCGGCATAGCTATTCTGGTTTCCATGTTTTAATCTTTGGCTGCGGGTCCCGTGATCTTTTACTCCATGGATTTTTAGTCCCTGCCTATGGGCAGATTACTATCCTTCCATATGGAATCTTTTGCTGGGTAGGCCAATTAGATTGATTGTATAATTTAAATATACTACTTTTTATTTTTATAATTTGAATTTAAAAACATTTTTTTTTTTTTTTAAATATTATTTACTTGTTTTCTTAGTGGTTACAATAGTTGTATAATTCATTTTTCTTTTATAAAAAATTGAGAAATTAATTGCTGTAATAATTTTAGCTAGGAACATTATAATTAATGCATTAAATGACAATGCTAGAAACATTGATGTCCTGCATAACCGCGACGAAATGTTTGTGCTTTGGACATCTCTAATGTTTATTTTGTTTATTCATTTCCAATCTCCTGCTAATTCATACTCTTTTGTTCTCAGTGGCCTGAGGCTGAATGGTTTGAGGGCCTTCTACAGTTAGTCATGCTTAGTTATAGTTTTTATGGGTGTGGGAAACTTGTTTTTTTAATTTCGGAGATGGCTTTCTTTTTTACTCTTAGGTTTTTTATTATAGGGCTTAGGGTTTCAAAGAATCAATTTTTAGGTTGTGGGTTCTGAATTGCATGTCTATGCACCGTGTTGGCATGTTGTGATGCTTTTATAACATTGGATTTTGGTGGGGTGGGTTTTCACTGTCGTCTTGTACGTTGAGTTTCATCTCAAGTGTTTATCCCAATCCAATTTATCATTACATCAATTCCCCAAGTTTTATGTTGACTTTGAATATGGTTGTTGTTGATGTTGAATTTTGATGCTTTGTTGGTGGCCTTTCCTAGTCCACGGATGACAGGAGCTTGAAAGATGCCTTTAGGGCTTTCAATGAAGTCATGGATTCTAAGGTTATTTCTATTATTTTCTTTAGTTATAAACCATCTTTTAAAGCGATGTCTTAATTATTTAGTCCATGTTATTGATTGGTTGTGGGTGTATGCATTTAGGTTGTGAGCGATTGAGAGACTAGAAGATCCTGAGGGTTTGGATTTGTAACCTTTATGAATGATGTTGTCAGATGAGTTGGGTGCCAAGGGCTCTAATGTAAGCCACACCTACTCCTGCAGTAATTTGGTGGGTTGTAGCTTTGGATTTTTCATATTATCTTTTATAAGCCTAATTGCTACGATTTTTAATATTAGGTTTTTGTTTATATATATATATATTGGATATCTTTTTTAAGTATAGATCTTTCCTTGTATGTATCATACAGGTTGTCTTTTTAAGTTTCTAGGTGGGAGTCAATAATTTGTATTTTGTCTTTGTTTTGTCACATAGGGTTATAGTGCAAGTCCTCACATCGATGAAAATCTATTCATGTGGAATGCTACCATCTTTGGTCATGATGTGACTCTCTGGGAAGGTGAGGCTTGTCCTTGTTCATATTTTCTTTTCTTTTTGAATGATTGGGTTTACTAACAGTTTTTCTTTTGTTTGGATTTGGTTTTGTATATTCGGCTCAGGTGGGATTTTTGGCTTGAGGTTGATTTTTGGGAAGAACTATCCAGAGACATTGGCTTATAGCTATCCATTATTTGGATGCAAGAATTCCTTAACCAAATTAACATGACTGTAACTTATTTCCCTGTGTTTCTTTTGTGCTTTGCAGAGCTCCCTCGATTGTAGGTTGGCCACCCATTACTCCTCTCTCACAGGCGCTCTTTTGTTTCAGGGATTACTAGTAAAACCCCAAAAGCATTTTCAACGAAAGAGAAGAAATGAGGAATTCATAGCAATGGGTGATTTGACAACCATTTTTAAGCATATTCATCACAGATTATTTCTAAGGTAAGATTTCAAAGTACACATTGCATATTTAACTTCACCCGAGTTATTTTTCTAGATCTTTTGGTGGGATTTTAGGAATTATAGCAAGAACTACAAGTGAAGTTCTATTTGACTTAGCTACATTGCAGTTGTATTATTTTGTTCCTATGTTGTTGCTCTATGAGCTGCATTGTAGGCAACAACAAACCCAAAGCACAATCTATGGTTTGAATAATTTTTTTTTTTTGTAGGGTTTAGAGTTAAGGTAATTACAAGTTTTTTCCTTAAGAGCTGGCCTAGTGGGTATTTGAGAGTTTTGAATTGGGAAGTTACTCCATTTTCCTGAAATAAGAAACCTCATCAAGAGGACATGATAGTATTTCTAAAACATTTGACAAAATATTTTTGTAAAGAATTTTCTCTCTAATTAATATTTGTACACAATGAATTCAAGACTTGTGTTCGGATTTTGGTTTGAAATTATATGTACCAAGAAAATATTCAAAAACATCTTTAAGTTATGTTTATTTTCGAGATAATATTTTATGTTTTTTTTGCATTATTTGTTTTAAAGAATTTGTAAGGTAGTCACATATATAATAGAAACCTCTCGATCTTTCCGTTATTTTGCAACTATTTTGAATCTATAGATGCATTGATGGGTAAGTGCATGGATCTATGACACAAAAAAGGCTCTTAAGATGCCACTTTTTTTTTTGAAATCAGCAAAATCTGATTTGCATGAGAAAATGAAGATAGTTACGCTTAAAATTTCAAGATGTAGCAAGAACAAGAGTTGAAGTGCTCTAAATCTATTTTCTAAGCTACTAATTCTTTTTGAAATTAATGAAGATTAAGGGTATCAAAAGGGGGGGAGCAAAATAGGTCCTGATTTTATTAAAAAAAATAACATAGCATCTGAGGGCCTCCCCTTTCTAATTAACTTTTTTCGTAGGATTTAAAAAATCCAAATGGTTAGAAATTAGCTAACACCATGTAGTTTATCCCCATTCTTTCAGCTAATTTTTTTAATGAACATATGATATTTTATGAATTTTCGAAGTGGACACATCCTGAAAAGCTGAAATTTGAGCGTGCTCCCCCCTAATTTTTTTGAAAGCTAATAAAAAATTGATTTTTTTCCATCACATGTAGAATGGAGTCTAGTTTTAAAAAATGTAATTTATTTCACAATTCGATGAATGAGTAAAAATCTATCCTAAAACTATCACATGTTGGTTTTTGACAAAAAAACAAAGTAATGAGAGAAGTTAAGGATGAAAACCTTAACTTAATCAAAATGTAAAAAAATATATATATTTAGATAGCTAAGAGAGAGCCCAATGTCATCACGTTCTTTTATAAACATGCATTGAAAGACGTGCAAATGTGACGTTGATCACAACCAAAAATGTGTGAAATTTTGTTACCCTTTCAAAAAATCATGTATTTTGCATGAACTGGTTGTCCAATCCTTTGGGTCAAATGCCCAATGCAAAATCCAACCCATTGGGTTGGTATTTCCCAATGCAACCCATTTGGCACTCACCAAATGGGTTGCTTCACTTGGCTAGCACCAAATTTGGCACTCACCAAATGTCATTCATGACTTTTGGAATGCATTTTTCTAAACCCTTTCATTTTCTCTTTCTTTGCCAAGAAAACTATATACATGACTTTTTGGAAAGTATTTTTTTCTAAACTATTTACATATGGACATTTACTTTCTTATACTTTAAGTTATATTTCATGTATATAGTTCTAGGATGTTTGAGAGTGGTTTCAAATCTCTAGGAGTTATAAAGCAAATTCTAGTTTTTGGAAGATTTTTAAAAAAATCAGACAGTCAAATTTCAATAATCAGCATGTCAAAATTTAGTAATCAAGAGGTCAAATTTCAGTAATCAAGAGGTCAAATTTCATCTTTCTCTCTATTTCACTCATTTTCATCTCTTATTCTCTAGACCTCTCTCTCTCTCACACTATCTTCATCCCTTTATCTGACACTCTCTCCCTTGAGCTCAAGAACTATGTCTCTACATGTCCATCTCTCTCTCCTTCCCTCTCTAATATCTATCTCCCTCCCTCCCTCCTTCCCTCTCTACATTTCTCTCTCCCCTCCCTCTCCTTCTATCCATATATATATACTCTTTATATCACCTCTCTCTATCCCTACCTATCCCTCCCTCCCTCTCTCTCCCCTCTTTCTCTCTCTCTCTACTTCCCTCACTCTCCTTCCCTCTCTACTCTCTATCTCACCATTCTCTCTCTCCTTCCCTCTGTATTTCTATCTCACCTCTCTCTCCTTCCCTCCCTCCCTCTCTAATTTTCTCTATCTACCCCTCTCTCCTTCCCTTTCTACTTCTCTCTATCTCACCTCTCTTTCTCCCCCTCTCTCTCTCCCTTTCACCCACCTTTTCTCTCTACTTCTCGCTATCTAACATATCCCTCTATACCTCTTTCTCTCTCCTCCCTCCTTCCCTCTCAATCTCTCCACCTTCCTCCTTACCTCTCTACTTCTCTCTCCAAATGTCACAAATATCTATCACCTATCTGACTTCTCTCTCTCCCCTTCCCTCTCTACACTCTTCCTCTCTATCTCACCTCTCTCTCCCTACATATCCATGCCTCCTCTCTCTTATCTCTCTGACCTCTCTCTCTCCCTCCCTACCTCTTCCTCCCTCTCTCACTCCCTCTATACTTCTCTTTATCTCCTCCTCCCTCTATCTACCTACCTCTCTCTATTTTTGTCTCACTAAGATCTCTCCATCCTTACCTCTCCCTCTATCTCTCCTTTCATATCTAATTCTCTCTACCTAGCTATCCCTCTATACCTATTTCTCTCTCCCTCCTTACCTCCTCACTCTCAATATCTCCACCTTCTTCCCTCTCTACTTCTCTCTTTGTCGCCTCTCTCTATCTCTCCTTTCCTATCTACTCTCTCTATCTCTCCCTCCCTCCCCCTCTTTATATCTCTCCTCTCTCCCTCTCCATCTTTCTATCTCTCATCGCCCTCTCTTTACCTGACTCTCTCTCTCTCTCCTTCTATCTATCTTAATTATCCATCTTTACTTATCCCTCCTCTCTCTCTTCCTTCCACCAAACTTCACTCTCTAAATCTCTGTATATAACTTAACCCTATATACCTCTTTATCTCCCCCTCTCTATTTCCCTCTCTCAATCTATCTACCTTCTTCCTTATGTCTCTACTTCTCTCTATCACCTCTCTCTCTCCCCCTTCCCTATCTACTTTCTTTCTCTCTATCTCACCTCTCTCTCCCTAAATATCCCTCCCTCCCTCCTCTCTCTATCTCTCCCTCCCTCCCTACATCTTCTTCCCTCTTTCCTCCCCTCTCTACTTGTATCTATCTCCCCCTCCATCTCCTTACCTACCTCTCTCTCTATTGCTCTCTCACCTATCTCTCTAAATCCTAATCTTCCTCTATCCCTACCTATCCATCCATTTGTCCTTCCCTCTCTACTTCTCTACATCTCCCCTCCCTCTCTCTACCTACCCCTCTCTCTCCATCCCTACCTCTTTGTCCATCTCTCCTTCTCTCTATAGCTCATTCTCTCTCTCTCTCCCTCCTTCCCTCAATCTCTCCACTTTCCTCCTTCTCTCTCTAACTTCTCCCTCCCTTCCCCTCTCTCCTTCCCTCTCTACTTTGTCTCTATCTCAACTCTTTTTACCTACATATCTATTCCTCCATATTTTTATCTCTCATCTCCCTATCTCTCTCCTCTCCCTTTATACCTACCTCTTCTCTCTCCTCTCCCTCTCTCTACTCTCTATATCAACTCTCTCTACCTCTCCTTCCCTCTCTACTCTTTATCTCCCCCTCACTCTCTCTACCTACTTATCCCTCTATATCCCATTCTTTCTCCCTCCCTCCCTCCTCTCTCAATCTCTCCACATTCCTCCTCTCTCTACTCTCTCACTTCTCCCTCCCTCTCTCTCCTTCCCTCTCAACTCTCTCTCCCTACTTCTCTATTACTCCCTCTCTCTCCCTCCCCCCTCTTTTTATCTCTCATCTCCCTCTCTCTCTCTCCTCTCTCCTCTCCCTCTCTACCTATCCCTTGTCTCTCTTCTCCCTCTCTCTACTCTTTCTCTACCTCAACACTCTCTCTACCTACCTATCCCTCTATTCATAATTCTTTATTTCTCCCTCCCTCCTTCATTCCCTCTCTACTCTCTCTATCACATCTATCTATCACCTCTCCTTATCACCTCTCTCTCTCTATCTCTCTCTCTCCTTCCCTCTCTACTCTCTCTATCTCAACTCTCTTTCTCCCTACCTTTCCCTATCTCTCCATATCTCTCTCCTTCCTTCCCTACTCTCTATCTCAGATCTCCCTACCTTTCCCTTGCTCTCTATCTATATATCTCTCTATCTCTCCCTCCCTCTCCCATATTTCTATCTCTCCTCTCTCTATTTCTATCTCTTCTCACCCTCTCTCTACCTACCTTTCTCTCTCCTATTTATCTCAAATATTAGATGCCTCTTTACATCTTCCTCCCTCCTCTCTCTTCCACCAACCTCCTCTCTCTACTTCTATCTATCTAGCCTACCCCTATATACCTCTTTCTCTCTCCCTCACTCCCTCATTCCCTCTCTCTCACCCACCCTCTCTCTAAACACCAACCTTTTCTCTCTACGTCTCCTACCTATCTATCCCTCTATACATCTTTCTTTCTCCCTCCCTCCCTCCTTCCCTCTCTCAATATCTCCACCTTATTCTCTCTCTACTTATCTCTCTATCATCTCTCTCTATCACCTCTCTCTCCCTCACTCCCTCCCTCCCTCCCTCCCTCTATACTTCTCTTTATCTCCCCCTCCCTCTCTCTACCTACCTCTCTATTTTTCTCTCATTTCTCTCTCTCCTTCCCTCTCTACTTCACTCTACCCACCTATCCCTCTATATGTCCTTCTTTCTCCCTGCCTCCCTCTCCTCTCTTAGTCTCTCTACCTTCTTCCATCCCTACGTCTCTTTATCACCTCTCTCCCTACCTATCCCTTCCTCCCTCCTCTATATTGCACATCTCTCTCCTCTCCCTCTCTACATACCCCCTCTTCCTCCTCTCCCTCTCTCTACTCTCTATCTCAACCCTTTCTTTATCTATCTCTCCCTCCCTACAATTTATCTCAACTATCCCTCTTTACCTCTCCCACCTTCCAGAGAGGTGAGATAGAGTAGAGACAAAGAGGTATGGAGGGAGAAGTGAGAGAGATAGAGGTGATAGAGAGATGTGATAAATAGAATTAGAGGAGAGAGAGAGAGATATATATATATATAATGGAAAGATAGAGTAGAGAGGGAAGGAGAGAGAGAGAGAAAGAGGGGGAGAGAAAGTGAGTGGAGGGAGGGAGGGAGATGTAGGGATATATATGTAGATAGTTGAGATAGAGTAGAGAGGGAAGGAGAGAGAGGAGGGAGAAGTGAGAGAGATAGAGGTGATAAAGATATGTGATAGAGATAAGTAGAGAGGTAAAGGGGGGGAGAGAGGGGGGAGGAGAGAGAGTGGGGAGGGAGAGATAGAATAATGAGATAAAGAGAAGTAGAGAGGAAAGTGGAGAGAGAAATAGGGGATAGTGAGAGGAAGAGAGTGAGAAAGAAAGAGGGGGAGGGAGAAAGAGAAGGGAGGGAGGGAGAGGTGGTAGAGAGATGTGGCAGAGAGATAAGTAGAGAGGGAAAAAGGAAGGTGGAGATATTGAGAGAGGTAAGAAGCGATGGAGGGAGAGAGAAAGAGGTATAGAGGGATAAATTAGATATAAGTAGAAAGGGAAGGTGGGAGGGAGGGAGGAAGAGCGAGTGACAAAATATATAGGTAGAGTGGGGAAGAGTGGAGATAGAGAGTAGAGAAGGAAAGAGGTAGGGAGGGAGACATAGGTGAGATATATAGTGATGGAGGGAGAGATAGGTAAAGAGAGGGATAGGGGAGATAAAGATAGGTAGAGAGGGAAGGAGACATAGAGAGAGGAGAGATAAAGAGAAGTAGAGAGGGGAGGGACATAGAGGTATGGAGGATATAGAGATGAGTGTGTGTGTGTGAGAGAGAGAGAGAGTGAGAGAAAAAGAGGGGAGAGAATGAGTAGAGAGGGAAGTGGAGAGAGATAGAGAGTAGAGAGGGAAGGAGAGAGTAAGAGAGAAATATGGGGGAGGGAGAGAGAGAGGTAGAGAGAGTGGTAAGGAGTTAAGGGAGAGGTAGGTAGAGAGAGGGAAGGAGAGAGTAAGAGAGAAATATGGGGGAGGGGGATATAGAGGAACTTAGAGGGAAGGAGGTATGAAGGGAGAGTTAAGGAGGGAGATAGATGTGTGTGTGAGAGAGAAACATATCTCTAAATACCTCTCTATATTTCTCTCTCATTTATATCTCCCCTCCCCCGTCTACTTCTCTCTACCCACCTATCCCTCTATACATATTTCTTTCTCCCTCCCTCCGTCCTTCCCTCTCTCAATATCTCTACCTTTTTCCCTCTCTACTTTTCTCTATCACCTCCCTCTCTATCTCTTTCTCCTTCCCTCTCTACTCTCTCTATCTCAACTCTCTTTCTCCCTACCTTTCCCTCTCTCTCTATCTCTCTCTCCTTCCCTCTCTACTCTCTACTCTCTATCTCAACTCTCTCTCTCCCTACCTTTTTTTCCCTATCTCTATCTATCTATCTCTCTATCTCTCCCTCCCTCCCCCCTCTTTCTATCTATCCTCTCTCCCTTCCCTCTTTTTCTATCTCTCCTTGCCCTCTCTCTACCTAACTCTCTATCTCTCTCTCTCTCTTTATATCTATCTCAACTATCCCTCTTTACCTCTCCCTCCCTCATCTCTCTCCTCTACCAACCTTCTCTCTCTACTTCTCTCTATGTGACCTACTTTTATATACCTCTTTCTCTCTCTCTACCTCCCTCCCTCCATCCTCTCTCTCTTCTACCAAAATTCTCTCTCTACTCTCTATCTCACCTACCCCTATATACCTCTTTTTCTCTCCCTCCCTCCCTCCTTCCTTTGAATCTCTCTACCTTCCTCTTTACCTCTCTCTCTTGCTCTCTCTCTCCCCTTCCCTCTCTACTCTCTTTCTCTCTATCTTAACTCTCTCTCCCTACATATATCCCTCACTCTCTCTTCTCTCTCTATCTCACCTCCCTCTCCTTCCCTCCCTCCCTCCCTCCCTCTCCTTCCCTCTCTACTTCCCTCTCTACTTCTCTCTCTCCCCTCCCTCTCTCTACCTACCTCTCTCTATCGCTTTGTCTCTCACCTTTCTCTCTCCATAACTATCTCTCCCTTTATCCATACCTCTCCCTCCATCTCTCCTTCCCTCTTTCTATATCTCCTCATCCTCTCTCTACCTAGTTCTCTCTCTCCTATTTATCTCAACTATAACTCTAAGTTACCTCTCTCTTCCTCCCCTCTCTCTCCCACCATCTCTCTCCCCACTCTATCTCTCTCTTCCACCAACCTTCGCTCTCTACTTATCTCCATCTAACCTATCCTTGTATACCTCTATCTCTCCCTCTCCCTCCCTCCTTCCCTCTCTCAATCTATCTACCTTCCACCTTACCTCTCTACTTCTCTATCACTTCTCTCTCTCCCCTTCTCTCTCTACACTCTTTCTCTCTATCTCACCTCTCCCTACCTATCCCTCCCTCCTCTCTCTATCTCACCTCTCTCTCCCCCTTCCCCCCTCCCTCTCTACTCTCTTTCTCTATATCTCACCTCTTTGTCCCTAACTATCCCTCCATCCCTCCTCTCTCTATCTCACCTCTCTCCCTCCCTCTCTCTCCCCTTCTCTCTCTAATCTCTTTCTATCTATCTCACATCTCTCTCCCTACCTATCCATCCTTCCCTCCTCTATATCTCACCTCTCTTTCTTCTCACTCTCTACCTATCCCCTCTCTCTCCAATCCCTCTCTTTACTCTCTATCTCAAACCTCTAGCTATCTCTCCCTCTACAATCTTCTCAACTATCCCTCTTTACCTCTCCCACCCTCCCCTCTCTTCCTCCCTCTCTCTATCTTTGTTTCTCTCTCTCTCTCTATCAACTCTCCCTCCCTCCATATCACTCCCTCCCTCTCTTCTTCCCTATCTACTTCTCTCTATCTCCCATCTCCATCTCTCTACCTACCTCTCAACTTATATCTCCTTTCTCCCTTTCTATACCTACCTATGTATCTCACCTATACCTCTTTACCTCACCTTTCTCTTTGTCCCACCCTCTCCTCTCTTTCACACCCTCCCTCATCTATCTCTCTCTTTATTTGTCTCTCCATTCGATGTGCACAAGATGTGATACAAAAAGTGGAGCAAGGTGGGGAGAATTACATAAAGAGGGAAGGAGAGCATGAGAGAGAAAGAGGAGAGAGATTGGGATATATTGAAATAGAAAGAGGGGGAGAGGGAGGTGAAATAGAGAGAGTAGAGAAGTAAGGAGAGAGAAAGAGGGGAGAAGGTTGGAGAAGTGAGAGAGAGGTGATAGAGAGATATGATAAAGAGAAGTGGAGGAGAGAGAGGGAGAGCTAGAGAGAGAATGGTGAGATAAAGATAAGTAGAGGGGGAAGGAGAGAGTGAGAGAGAAAGAGGGGGAGAGAGTGAGAGAGAGAGGGGGAGGGAAAGAGAGAAAGGAGGGAGGGAGAGGTATGGATAGATATGCAGAGAGTTGATATAGAGAGAGAGTAGAGAGGGAATGAGAAAGAGATGAGGGAGAACTGAGAGAGATAGAGGTGATAGAGATATGTGATACAAATAAGTAGAGAGGTAAAGAGGGAGAGAGAGGGTGGAGGGAGGAGAGAGAGAGTGGGGAGGGAGAGAGACAATGGTGAGATAAAGAGAATTAGAGAGGAAATGAGAGAGAAAGAAGGGAGAGAGAGGGAAATAGGGGAGGGAGAAAGATAAGGGAGGGATGGAGAGGTAGGGAGAGAGAGATAGAGAGGTGAGATAAAGAGAGTGTATATGGAAGGAGAGAGAGAGAGAGGGAGGAAGGGAGAATTGAGAGAGAGATGATAGAGAGATGTTATAGAGAGAAGTAAAGAGGGGAGAAGGGAGGGAGGGAGAGAGAAAGAGGTATAGAGGGATAGGTTAGATAGAGAGAAGTAAGGAGGGAATTTGGGTGGGAGGAAGGAAGAGAGAGACAAAGACATAGATAGAGATAGAGAGATAGGAGAAGATAGATAAAATTAGACATAAAAGAAGGGATGAAGGAGGAGAGAGAGGAGAGATAGAGAGAAGTAGAGAGAGATAGAGAGAAGTGGATAGGGAAGGAGAGTGAGAGACAAAGAGGGGGAGG